>JABASF010000125.1:0-65315 GCA_019776145.1 Harlomillsia oculata | reverse complement strand
TAAACCAGCATAAATTGGGAAACTTACTTGAAAATAGTTAGAATCACGAGGCAAACCCAGGTTTTCACGTTGAGTCGACGTTGACGTTGCTGATCTTGATGAAGAGTATTAAGACGTCTATAGAAGTAAGCCACTTCTAGCAAGATCCCTAAAACAATGTAATAACAAACAAAATTCACAGTAGCGGTGCAGTAAAAGGGTTTTTTATTCACGAGAGTTTCACCCATGCTGAACACACATTTTATCAAAAACAATCATTTTCAGTTTCTCCTGTACAATCCGTGTGTTTTAGTTTCCTTAGCAAAGGGAAACTCGACTGGGAGTATCCATAGGATAAACTTGGGGCTTTTTTGAAAATACATGAATGCGACTAGACAATTCTTGACTATTGCATTGCATGCATTCTAAAAGCTTACTAAGAAGAAAATTCACCTCAGATGTATGACATGTATGCCATTTGATTTAATGTTACTGGAGTTATGATCAATTTGATCAATGATTATAAAGATTTATTGAAAAGATGTTAAATTTTTCAGTTTCACATCATGCACACTCAACTCAACTCTCAACTGTGGGTCTGTCCAAAGTCCAACCATAAGTTCATGAAACATAATTTCATGAACTTTCCTCGTGGTATTGCACTTTAAGGTGCTTTCATGAACAGGTAAACTATGGCAGTTTATAAAAAGAATGCATAAAAATTTAATTACATATTGTATAATTGCTGTATGTGATTGTCAAAACTGTCAACGTACATTGAAGTAGGTGTTTGTTTATACGATGCGGTTGAGGAATGATCAATTAAAAAGAATTTATTGTATTGTGGCATTGTAGTCTCTGTAATATAGTATACGAAGTTAAGCAAGTTAACATGAATGAGCTAGTATTAGGAGGATGAAAGTGGAAAATTGCACTTGTGGTATAACAAAAAGAGTGTATTATACAGACGAAAAGTTGGGTTGTGTGATGTGATGATGTGTGATCCTATGTTTCTGTGAGCCTATGATTCTTTGAGTAAATATGACTTAGGGGAAACTAATGGGAAAAGAAACGAATAAAAACTCTTTATATTGAAATGGGATTCCCTTAGGCTTGAGAAAGCAATTCTGTGACTGCAATAAACTCTATCTCACAGAGTTTTCTATAGAGAGAAAGTGTGTGAATGTGTGGGCAGGAGGGATGGGCAAATAGATCAGTCAAACAGAGTTACCCATGACCGCACAACCAACCACAAATAGACAGTAATACAAAAAAAAGGTAAAAGGCAGAGGAAAAGAAGAAGTGACTTTACCAAATTCCATGGCCAAAACGACTCAATAAATGTCGACAAATTCAAACCAAATACAAATCACTTGACAGAAATGAAAATGAAATCCATCCTCCGTTAACAATATGTACTATTCCATTTTATTGAGTTGAGTAGAAGCCTCCAGAAATTCTCCTTCCTTTGATTTTGTTCCCGTTTTCTATGCATTTGTAACAATCGACATCCAACTCACGTACAAAAAGGCACGTTCACGATAAATATGAAACCAGGCTTGTTTTCATCCTCCTTTTTCAAGTAGTAGATTTCTTGCATATTTAAGCCTAACAGTTGTTTATGACCTTTGCAATGATTGTATAATTGTATTATATATGGTCTGTGGTAGTAGTGACGCCATTTAAATGGCGATGACGTGCTATTTGTTTGTAACTCTTTGATTTTTATTGTTAACCTTTTCTTTCACATTTTCACACGTTGCAATATCTAAAAAGTATAATTACAATATGGTAACACTCTGAATCCTTAAACTTGTAATGACGATGGTCTCAGCAAAGTTTCAACTTTTAAATCGTAGAATCCAAGAAGTATACAATTTTGAAAAGTACAAACATAACACAGCTATATCTGCATTAAAAGTTAACCGGACAACATTTACCGTTTTTTATGTATTAAAACGACTAAGACTGAGATTTACACGAATAGCTGCTCGTAGTAGGCTATATATTTACTCCATAATATACTCCATTCGTCCATTCCATTTTCCATGATACAGAATGCCGCATTCATTATGCACAAAAAAGTTGGTAATTATTTTAATAAATTCATCCACTAAGTGAACGTCTCACTGTCCAAAACGATACAACGAGATACGATAAATCGTTTCAAAATGTTCTGTAACATGAAAATGGATTCCATGATTGAATTTTACATATTACTTTTTAAGTATTCTTTGCAACCATTTAACGTCTGTTACTACAATATTTTACTGTAATACAGACGCTCTCATGCAATTACTCAGCGTCGGAATCCCCAGATGGGTCAATTTCTTGTTTCTCCAAAGACAATTTTGCCTTTTCTCGCAAAATATGAACGCTGTGCTGTCGATTAGTGGCATTGCCTTTGATGCTCAAATCTTCACCTTCATACTTATCAGATTTAGGACATTTGACCAAATCAATAGCTTCTGGAGACCCACTTGAAGAATGACTACGGTACGGCGGGGACATCGACGGAGATCGCCCGTGGTGAGAACCGAAATTTGTATTTCCGTTGTAACCGTCTACAAGTAGGGGACACGGGTTGTAACGCTGATGGTTAAGTACGTAATCTAAATAGGCAGTTCTAAGCGGCGGAGCCATGAAAGATGTAAGAAATGCGGAGTGTGGGTAGAGCGCGTGTGATGTCAATGGTGAAATACCGGGGAGAGACATTAAACCTAATTGTCCCAGTACCATATCATTGCACATTAAGTTTAATGGCGTCTGAGACTGTAAGTCTGCCGTTGACGAACGCAAAGGAAACGAATTGTTGCCCAATCCAGTGTTCCCCACCAAGTTTTGAGTTTGGTTGAAATATTGCGGCGGACCTGCCGGTGATCCTTCTCTCATATTTCCCATGCTCTTCTCTCGCTTTCTCCATTTGGCACGACGATTTTGAAACCACACCTGAAATTACATAAAAAACCACGTTGTTTTGTATAAAATGCATTAGAATATTGAAAGTTCTTTTCAACATAGAGAATGATACATAGATGCATATAAATTCCATTGTGCGTTGTATAAAAGTCAATAATGTCATTTGGACGGTAATTTGCCTTTCATTGTAGATGTCGAAAGAAAATGATAATGATAATTGCAGTTAATAGCTTCAATGGGCTTGTATTATTGATTGGAACTCACATTCGAATGGCAAAAAGGAAACCCAATTGCATCTTATCAAACGCATATACTCGGTAAATTAAATTGATGCACGACATAATTAGCCCTTCAATTTCAATTCAACGAGTTACAATATTGCCCAATTATATGGGTAATTTTGAGAAAATTGGCCCTTCTCTCTTTTTCCTTTGTTCCGCTTAAGAGTGATTTTCTAGTAGTGAATCCAATACCCTATTTCTCTCATACTGAGAAACTAAAAAAACCCACCTACTAAGAGGGTAAATATAAAATCATCCAGGATAATTTACTCAGGAAATTGTGCGAATAATGTCTTTTAGTATTGTTGAAATTGAATGATTTTTAATGGATAGTCATTTCGTTCCATTAAACTTTCAATAGGGGCAATCACGTCAAGTGCCCTACATCCGAAGGAATCAATGTCTATTATAACTTGTAACTTAAAAGCCGTACTCTCGTTCTCCACAATGGAAACAAGTCGCGTCGCGGCCCTTGACTTGACTCTTGTTCACCAACGCAATAAAACAATGGTAATAATTCGCAAGTCATAAAACAATTGTGTGTAAATTATAAAGTCGATCGTAAAAACTCAAGCATGAAGAAAATATGTTCCCATGTTGCAAAGGAACCGACGATGAAGCTACTCATGCAATTTAGAAATCGGTTAACAAGTTGCCTTTATAATTAACTTAAAGTGACAGTAAAATGACAAATCTAGTATTGGCCAAGTCAATTCTGGTAAACACAAGTGTAACGAATTATACATTCTGTGTATACAAAGATCTTGTATGGTAGCGAATGAACCTGTAATTAAGCACTTTTGAGAAACCAAAGGTCACATTATATCCAAACTGAAGGGTGTATTGAGAATTCAGTCACAAATCATCGGCACGAGATTTCGTAATCTATCCTATTCGTAAGAAGGAAAGAGCATTAATTAACCCAGTCAGTAATTATCAGAACCGTTATTACGTCATGCGGTATCCTGAAACCACGTTAATTTGAGAGCAGACGTACTAGGCAAATCATGTAGGCCTTTACAGGCGGTGTGTAAAATGCCCCTTACCACTCAAAGTAAATACACGATCATTTTTCTAAAAAAACTGAAAGATAAAAATTAAATTACCTACCTCCCTCACAATGTCGTGAGATGAAATCCCTCTCTCGATAAAAAAACAATCGTTTAAAGCGGGAACGGAAACATTTCCAGTGATGTAATGCTCATTAAACTACGTTTCATTACAACATTGCGTTCTTTTGTACAACATGCCACGTTTAACGTTTACCCATATAAAGTGCTCATACAAGGAATACAATTTCGCACTTTCAAAAGAATCTGTAACTATATATAAGGTAATACAGACTTCAAAATATAACGGTTGGCTTAATGCCTTAGATTCTCATTACTATAATTGTTGACTGGAAATAATTTCTGCGAGGCATTTCAAAGCAAATATTCCGCGTAGGCAGGCGAATTCGGAAGAAATCTTTCTTTGTTGATGAGATAATAACGAGTTATTTCACGATTATTAAATCTGTCTCATGTAGAGAAAGGAAATGTGATGTGATGAGGTTGAGTTATTATCATGTGGAACATAATGCCAAAAAGACGTCGTATTCAAAGGACTTTGTAGCGAATGACGATGATGACATGTTCGTTGTTACGGATGGCTGACCCCGTTTTGAACTTGAAAAGAAATTGAGAATTAAAAATGATACGAGATGAGAAAAGATGAAAAGTGAAAGATCAAACTCGTTCGGCTACGATTCTCCAACAACTCAGAAAAGACAACTCAGAAGTGTACATACTCAGAAGGGACGGCTCGGAAAAGGGCAAGTCGGAGAGCATGCATACTGGGAAAGGACAAGTGGGAATAGGATTATATATTATATTACATGTATATTAAGTATATTAATCAATATATATATTAAGTATATTAACTATAGAGAATAGAATAAGAATATATTAACAAGGAAAAATACTTTTATGATAGTCTCAGCGAGCGAAATCACTGTTATTTCCAATCAGGGGACCCTGTGCTCACCTCGATGTGACCCATAACTTTTTGTCAAAGTGAACTGTTTAGTCCTTAGGTCAGGTCAAAGTTGAATCGATTTGTGAAAACTCAATGCATTCTACTTCCGTTTCGTCGCTCCATACTCCATACCGCTCCAACTCCATGCTTTCTTCTTCAGCAAGAACGGGAGGCGACAGGCGAGAGGCCACGCACGGCCGGCCGGACGGGACAAGCGGACTTGAGTGCGAGTTCAATGCATAGATTTGAGTAGGAGAAAAACTGAAAAAGGGCACAGGGCACCTTTAAGAACGGAGCAATGCACTATGACGTCAAACGTCTCGGACTGAAGCTCTGGGCCGCAGTTGCATTCCGTCCTTGGATACGTCAGACGTCTCGGACTGAAGCTCTGGGCCGCAGTTGCATTCCGTCCTTGGATCTAAGGTGTTGTTTTAAAATGTCTGGACAAAATGTAAGTGTAGTAAAGTCTCCACTTTTAAACCTGCCACATTTAACTGCGACTTTGAGACCGGCATTGCGTCAGCAGCAGTTACAGTGTATCCTGAAGTAGAAATTCTAGGTTGCTACTTTCATTTTTGTCAAGCTGTGTAAAAAAATAAGCCCACGGAGGTAAAGAGGTTGTACGACAGTGACAGAATTTGGAATCGGCAGCTGCGAATGCTCACTGCAATTGCGTTCATGCCCGGTCCGCAGATTGAAACCGCATTTGATCGCCTCACTAACAGCTCCTTTTATAAAGAAAATGCGAAAGTCTTGGAAAAGTTTTTGGACTACTTTGAGGACACTTGGATTGGTGCTATGCCACGTAGGAGCAAGACGCGATCTCCACCCATGTTTCCACTGTCAATTTGGAGTGTCTACACTCGGGTTGTTGCCGGATTCAACCGGACTAACAACCCTTGTGAAGGGATCAACAATGGATTCAACAGTTTTCTTCCTGCAGGTCACAACCCTGTTTTCTGGACCTTTATCGACGCCTTAAAGCGTCGTCAGAACCTGGTCCGTTTGGACATTCATCAGAGACCGTTGGCTCGAGAAGACAAGGAGGATATCGTCGACAGAGACTTGCTCTCTGTGATGGGCTTGATCGATAACGACTCTTTCTACGACAACTGTGTTGAACTTTTGCGCGAATTGACTTACGTTACTCACTTTTACTAATTGATTTTTAATCGTAATTTAATTGTAATGTTTCAGTTTTAGTTAAATTTCTGTTCACTGTTGAATGTTTTTCTCTGTTCACTGTTTTTCTGAATATATGCGCACTTGTCTTTTGCTGAGTAATCCGTTTTACCACTTGTCCTTTGCTGAGTTTTTTTTGCTGAGTGCATACACTTCCGAGTTGTCTTTTCTGAGTTACGTGTGAACGTATCTCTTTACATGAAAGCATGGAAAAGTCACGTAACAAATAGCGACACAATGTAGAAAACAGCAATTCAACACAGAACCCTGCGATTTTATCCACACAGACATGACAAAACATACAATCCGACGGTCGATTCAACTGCCAAATGTTTTTAATGATTTTGTTATATAAAATGTTATGAATTCCCATTGTTCAACATTAAATCACTACTATTTTTTAAAATATAATAATAGTAAAAAAGGGGAGAATGTGAACCTTTTTGTTTTTAGTATTAAAAATTTTTTTCAAATGTACGTACCTAATATATTATTATGAATACTCTTGCATACTATATTACTTTTGAGAATATTCAATTTGAAAATTTCTGGAGGAGAAGACAAGAGAAAATGGAAACATGATGCGGGTACTTGTTGTTGTACAATGATCAAAATGAAAGAATTGGACTACTGCAAGTTGAAGATAAAAGAAAGATGAAGATGTCATTCTCCCTTATAATAATTTTTGATAGAGAAAATGGTCATCAAAACAAAAGGATTTTGGAGAGAAGATACGAAAGTTAAGTAGCAGGTCGACTGTCGACTCGTAGTCGACGACGACGCTTTTTGTTGCTCATAATCCAATTCACATCCAAAAAACCGAGATGATGAGTGCCTCTGGCTTAACCTGAATCCACCGTGGGGTTCTCATAATATTACATTAGTCAAAGTAGTCCGAAAGGACTTGGAGAAAAAACGAGGATTTTTCTTTGCTCTTTTGTCTTCCTTTTGCATTAGTAACTTTCTTGAAGTACCCACAGGCGAATTTTCTAACCACAGTGAAAAACACTTTTTTCAGAGAGAGAGAGACAAGATAAGCTAGCACTTTGCAAAAAAGTTGGAAGCCACATACTTTGACTAAGTACACGCATTGAATTTTTTTGGTGAGCTGAAGAAAATTTGGTGGTAGCTTCTGTTCTGTTCGTGATGGCAAATTCTGTTCAGTTGGAAAAAAAGAAGAATTTTTTGAATTTAGTATTCTTCATTCGAATATATACTTAATTGCATGCGTGCCGAAATGTATGACGATGCGAGGCGACGCACATGTCCTTTGTTCGGTCATAAGTCACGGCACGACCTGCGAAAGAGAGATACTCCAAAGAACCACGACGACAGCGTCAGCTTAAGTATAATTATTTTCCATGGTTGAGAGGAATCCCTTCGAGAATATTATTAAACTGAAGCTTGCTGCACCTTTTGAAAAGTAGAGTGCGTAAAGCATAAAGTGTTCGCATGTGATGCTATACCAAACTGGAGAACTTAAAAATTGTGTCATAAATATTTGCCTGGAGAAACGATCCTCCCACGTTTCTCTACGGGAAGCAGCTTTGAAAGGTTTTCTCCTCTCTCAGGAAAAGTTGGATGTAGCACTCACACTAGCACTTTGCAAATAACAGGTCTTCGAAGACACGTTAAAAACTGGCCGCCGCCTTTGCAGTCTTAAAAGTAAATAACAGCAGACAAGAAGAAGATATAGGAATGAAACAGGCATTTCCAGCCTTGCCTTCACCACCAACGCGGCCGCTATCGTAAGCAAAAAGACGCGAGTCACAACGACTAAATCATCACGAATTAAATTAAGCTAGATGTATTCACAGAGCCATTATGCAAAGTTTTGGAAGACTGGACCGAAAGCAAACATCCGAGGGCATTTTATCTGTACAATGTAGTGTAAGTATATTTTGGAGTTCTGATGCTCGCGTTCGTTCTCAGCTTGCAAAATGTATCAACATGAAGCGGGCGACGACACTATGCATCACACTGAACAATTACGCTCCTCTTGTCCTCTCATCCGTCCCGCTTCGAGCCAAAAAGCATCCGGGAAAAAAGTCATCTCGGCTTTTGAGAAAATGAGGGAAATGTCATATTATTACAAAATGTACAAAACTAAAGCTCACTCCTTGACAAAAATGCTACGAAGGTATGTGAACAGGCTTCTGTGCTTCTTCCAACTCAGTTTTGACGAGTCCTTTATTTGCTGCAACCCGTTCCGATTTTGCTGCTACTGCTGTTGCTGTCGTCATCATCCCTGCTACTGAAGGAATAATCCTGAGCGAAAATTTTCTCTCTGTGTGTGTCGTCAGCACCCGACAAAAGAAAAAGAGCGCAGCATCGGGAGTGAATTTCACTTGAAGTTTTTCCCTGGAGCATGAAGACTTCACTATCCGGGTTAGAAATGAAGGGAATGAATGAATGAAGAAACACATCACACCGCGGACAAAGGAAATGGAGCCCAACTCCAAACTCAGCTCAGCTCAACTGTCTCATACGCTTTTCGCCTCCAGCTTTCACATTACAAAGTGCCGGGGAAAGGAGACGCCTACCCAAACAAGCCTGAAGGCTGAAATGAGCGCAGCTCCAAACTCCTTCTAATCTCCTCGTGATGTTTCATGTCTCAGCTTATCCCTTATTGCTCTAAGACCTAAGATAAAAGTCCGTGGTGGACTCAAATCCCGTAAACCCCGGTTAAATTGCAAACTCACACAATTTTGCATTCAATATTACCACTTCTTAAGTGCACAGAGGATCTCATCTCCGTAATTCCTCTTTATGGACAAAGTTTTGATGACCAAAGGTCAAAAATGTCGTTTACAACGTCATTTGTTCACGACAACCATTCATGTAGCTCCGCATTTCGTATACACGACTTTGTTTTGAAAATCAATTTTGAAAAATATGGATTTTCCTGTACAAAATAATGGGAATAACCAGGAGATCCTGCCCAAAATAGAAAACAGGTTTAATTTTGGTTTTATACGCCAATGCACCACAAGAAAGCAACAACAACAGCAGTGCCCCTTCACATTAAATCCAGGCTAGCGACGGTGTCGTCGTCATCGTCACCACTTTCTCTACTTGATTCTACAAAGTTGAACAAAGTGGTTTCGACACAAAGCAGCTTCCGCTCTTTTGGTCAAGTCAGATTGCGTGTATTCAAAATGGATTTAGCGGTGCGAACTTTTCTTGAGGTTTACAAATTCAATTTAGCAATCAGTAATTGAGTCAGTTCATCTTCAACGGACACCCATCTGCTTATACTTCCTCCTTACAGAAGATATTCTTTACATCTGAACAAGATTCTTCTGTTAAGTTTACCAAAGAAAGCAAGCCACATAAAATACAAAATGTATACAGAAGGTGGGTTTTCGAAAAGTACAAGAAAAGTCGTTACGACAAACATATCTTTATTTTTCCAATCCGTCAAAAAGAATAGGGCTTAGTGGCTCAAAAAAGCCTTTTCCGCCATGTCACGTCTTGATTTTCGATGTAAATTGACTGCCAAAGTCCCGCTACAAGCTACAGTATCCTTTCGCGAAACCACCGTCTCGTCTGTCCAATTCGGTTTTTTCCTCTTGTACAGTCTTTTTCGTTTGGACGAGTGTGGATGAAACGTAGCTTTCTTTTTTGGGTCCTAGTCAATGTTGGCTGCACTGACACTTCCAAATAATCCTTTTCTTATGAGGAAGAGCGTAGCGAATTGTATTCTGTCGACGTCGACTACAGTGCACATGACGTAAGTTTTCGGCAAAACTCTAACCACCCTCGGAGGGAAATATACGTGATGCAAAAACTCGCCGCAGCATCTCAGGGTTTTTCAAATTCTCACATGAGGAAATTCGGATAAAAATATTTTCCACTCTGTTGTGATCCTGTGAGTCACGATCGCATTGAAATCGCGATACATTACGGTCAAACTGCTCGGCTCATATGTCGACAAGAGCAAAAACGCTGAAAAGGGTGAGAGAATAGTAAAATGAAAGGAAAACTGCCGTCACGTCCCACATTTTTTTGCCAGTTTGACATCGATCACAAATATATTTTATTCATTGAAGACTTTGTGACACTTCGGGTCGTTCCAGTTTCTAAGTTTGGAAGACTTTGTTGAAAAAGCTTTTCATCGTTCTCATCTCGTAGCTGTGACTGTGACACGCCGCAAGGTCCACAACGACCAAAGTTTCAGCATGATCAAAACCAGATTCCCGTTTGAACCTCCGGTGTGAATGGAAAGGTTCCTGACACGATGTGACATTCCGCTAAAGCCGTTATGCACAAAAGAAAATTGCAATTTTGCATTTGAATGAAGGGTGTATATAATACTTCAAGAGCTTGGTGCTGAGTTGCTGAGGTGGTCTACTTGTCTCATTTTTATGATTAGCTCCAAAAAGATGCGATACAGAAATGGAATGACACACGAACCATCATCGCCATGAGAAATGATAAGTGGACAAATGTACAAAGGAAAATCAATATGGAGATAATTACGGGATGGAAGTGATGGGACCAAAGAAACGCCTGCTCTAATTGACAGCTTCCAATTAACTTTCGCTTTCACTTCTATATTTGGCAAATGTGGTGACTGCACTATTCAATGGACTTTTGTTCATTCGACTCCGACGACCACCCACCTTCCTCTCATCTTGGTGGCGACGATGACGGCGACGACTTTGACCTTTCTTATATTATGGTGCGACTTCGTATATAGTATGACAACAGCCACCAAGAAAAAAATCTCGGGTATTCCAATGGAAATCTAAAAGAAATGGACAATTCTCTCTCTCCCATTTCCTATGGAAGACAAAAAACCTCATGGTCAAAATACAATTGGACATCGCATTACGTTGCATTGGAGAGAATGCTTTTGGGAAATTGTCCTCGAAAAAAGCATTGGAAGAAAAATATGAAACAGAAAACGTCGAGCGGTGGTTCGTTTTCTAGACTTCTCAGAATCGGAGTTGACACTCACATCGCTTTCCATGCGGGAAGAAAACAGACAACGTGCTGTCACTCGACGAATTGAATTGACTCCTGTCCAGCGATATGGAAAGATTCGACTTTTTCTGTCTGGACCTGGAGGAAACGGGTATTTTGTCAATTTCGCCCATAGTGCTTTCCACGTAAGAAAACGTGTGACTGAACGACTACATCTAACACATCTTTGAAAAAGCAACTTTTATTTCGGAATTTTTCCTTCCCTTTCGTCTTTGCCGAAAGGAAAAGGAACACTTGGAAGTTACGTTTGCAGGAAATGATCAGAAGAGAAACCGATATACACACAGATGTCAAAAGTCAAGAGAGAAGTAGTGCTAGGAGAAAGCAGGAATTTGAGTTTGGCTCGTGTGTATATGTCCAAGGTAAGGATTAAACTTCAAAGAAATCTCCCAGCTTTTGGCACAATAGGATTAAACATTGTGACAATGACTCCTGTCCGCCTTTGACTCGTGAAATTGACTCTCAAAGTCCCTTGTATACACAAGAACGAACGACAACACCGTGGCGGAATCACCAGAAGGAATCTTACACAATAACCCGGATCGGCCCTCCATCAAGATCGTCTTTCCAGTTAGTAACAGGCCGAATAGCGAATACGACCTGTCTATCTCGTTTTGGTACTAACAAAAGCTAAAGTATGGTGAAGTTACTATTTGCAGAATTATATAGCTTACTGGCCTCTATGACCTCAAATGCATTGTTCTTTGTGGGTCTGCTACATTGATATCATGCGAAATAATAGATAATCCACTAATTGCTATTCCTCTAATATAATCAAAAGTCCAAGCTGATGCAAAGGCAAATATTATTTTTAGCTCTATGTATCTTGCTACTTCACAAAAGCAATTTATTCTTTATCAGGTGAAGGAATTTGGGGCAATCCACAAGGCAATCCAGTCATAATTCCCACGTCTCTCCCGGGAAAATAATATTTTGGTTTGCCCCTGCTCGAATCGAACGGACGGATACCTTCACATCCCTTCTCAAAATAGCTGCTGAAACAATAAAGTCTTTCCCAGCTTGTTCGAACCCGGAATTTACACCAATCTAATGAATGCATTCGATTGCCAGCAAGCTTTATGAAATAAAAGCTCAATTTTAGCATGACCAAGTACGACTAAATTAGTACTTTTTACGAAAAAGGGTACGATGGTTGCAGTTACTGAATGTATAATAAAGATAAACACATAAGGAAACGAGACAAGATCACAGAACCGTTTTGCGGTGATAAATAATTCAAAAATTACCTCTAGGGTTAGGGCTGACGGTGATCATGACCATTTTGACCTCATCTGATGTGAATCTGTAATGCTGGAGGAATTCAAACTGCCTCTTCTTCAAGGAGGAAACTACGGAGGACACTGAACGGTGGTACTCCCGCAGGTAAAACATTGAGTAGGGGAGCATGAGACCGACAGTAATGTTTTGTTTGGGACTGGCTATACCACCACTGCTGGTGACCACTTTCTTTTTCGTTGCGGTCGTCGAAGCGGGTGTGGGGTACCCAAGTGTCGTTGCGACACTCACAATTGATGTGTTGCGACCAACTGACAGTCCCCCGTCGCGTCCGGATCCGATTGAGATTCCGGTGGAGGCATTTTTGCCACCTGCAATCTGAATTCCTCCACCTGTCCGTCGTTGACAGTGGACAAGTTCGGCGCATAAAGTCCACAGCAAAATTGTGATGAAGAACCGAATCAGGTTTGGAGTTCCGGGTCCAGCACGCATCTTGTATATGATAATGATAAGTGGGTCTGGAATAGACGGTAAAATTAAACTTGTACTTTAGGGTTTGCGGTAAATGCTTAATAGTTTATAGCATAAAATATGTAATTAATATACAATTAAGGAGAATTCTAAGAATCAGTGTAAAGATAAAAGAACACTATTCTTTACACTGATAATATAATTTTAAAAGTGAATTATACTCTCCCCGTGTTCTTTTACAGTAGAGCAATCACGGCCACTTTGATTAGCTTTCTCTGATCCTTGAAACTGGTAGTGTGCCTAATTAACTCTCACACTCTCCCAACTTTGACATGATGATAAAGATGTCAGACGACACTTCCAGCTCAAAAAGCATACATCAACTTGCCATAGTGCGTATAAATCTTCTTTTTTTCGTCTCAAAAGGTCGTCTTTTCTACTCAAAATCATTCTTGGAAAAGGTCTTTACTTTTTTATTCTTTACTCGCTTTTCAAAGGGGTAATAAAGCAACTTTCTTTCTCGCTCTATTCTGTCAAAAAAAGTTGGTCTTTTTTCCAGCTCAGATTTTGTGTAACTCAAACTTATATACATACTTTTGTGAAAGAGAAAAAAAATCTCAATAACTAGATTATGTTTCAATAGTGATCTTGTTTTTGACGTCCATTGAATAGAGTGGAAAAAAATCTGAGAGTTAGTCCAAGTACTATAGTACCTACTTGTTCACATTTGTCATTCGATGCGATGCGATGATGGAAACTTTTTGAAAACTTTTGTGGGCTTTCTTCTAACAACAAACGACGAACATCAACTTCAAAAAAGAAGAATACTTAAGTGCGGCCTGTGGATGACACATACCAAAAGAGTGCCCTGAATACCTGAATATACGTATAGTTTTCGTGCATTCGTTAAAATTGGAAATTGAACAGTTGAAAAACTCACTCACCCAAATTGTAAAATGGTAAACGACAGCAGCGTTTAGGATGGCAACAAGGAGAAGGTTTCGGAATTGTCGTGTTTGATTTCACCTCGATGATGTCGAGGAGAACAAGAATGACACAGCTTCAAACGTTCAAATAGCGATCTGATATCAAGGGGGAAATTGAAGAATGTGAGAAAGAGGAAGTTGTCGCTTAGAAATATCTCGACTGTCGGTGAAAGAAGCTCTCAGCTTTCCGTTGGCTGGCTTTCTTTGCTTTCCATTATTACTGTCTCACTCTAACGTTCATCCTCTGGTTTATTGGTATCGCTCCTGTTCACATCTTTTCACATCAAACTGAAACTCAAAAGCATCTTTTTCTTCTTTTTGGCACCTTCAACTTTCACGTTTTACACATATCGCTCCATTTCTAATCTCAAATCTACAGTTAAAGTTTATCTGATTCGTCTTCCATTGCTTTTCTGTCTTTCCTCAGGTTTAGATGATAGAGAACATTCCATTCCGTAGACTTTGAACCTGGATTTGTGGACCAGCTTTTAGTATTTGCGGGTGAAAGGTGTACTTGTAAGGCTAAGGCGTCCACAAATATATTTTTGGAAATGCTAATTATTTATTTTGTAAAAAGTTTTTGAAAAGGTCTGGATGTATGGATGTTTGACTCTATCGTGCTTTGAATTGAATGTTAGAACGTGAATAAATAGCAAAACAGCAGTTGTTGTTGTAATTGTAACGTAACACGAGTGAGTTTATTTTTTGAAGGGAATATACAGAAGAAAAACATTTTGCAACAATTCTGCATTTCGTTTTATATTCTCATTCTCATGAGCTCATTTGTCATTTCGTTGTCATTGTTGTATTCCAATGAGACAAGAGTTGCAAAAGTCGCAATCGTCTCAAAACCCTCATTTCGGTGTCTGCACAGTAAATCAAACTTGCTCCTTTTGGATACTAATGCAACACGAGCCATTTATGAAGACAAATGAGACTTTCCCTCCCCTACATGTATTTCGTTTTCACGAATTTCACAAGTCTCACTCACTCTGAGAGTAATTGTACACATTTTTTGTTTGCTCTTCTTCGTCATGTCTTTTGCGACTTGAGATTACGGCGAAAGCGAATATAGTACACTAACATGAGAAGCAAAAGGTTTTATTTTTCCTCTGAAGTTTCGTTATCCTGCCGTTGCTTTGATCATTTCATTCCAATCCCCTTGATTTCTCAAGGAAGGGGAATGAAGACGACGACGAGGAAACGACTTGTCGTACTTGTGTTGCTGTCACCACGAGTTGTCGACATTGTTTATTTATAAAACTTCTTTATTAAGTGCTGCTTTCGAAAGTTCAAAGTGTTTCGGATGGCAATGAAAAAGTGTGATTTTCAACAGGTTTTTTTTGTCAAAAGGTCTTCGTCGCATCAGAAGAGAAGCGCGCCTCTTGTCATATAAATAATGTCAAGTTAAAAGCAATGATGGCTTATCTGACAAATGTGAATAAGATGCCTGTCTAGCCTGACTGAGATTTTTACTTTAGTATCTCAAAATCAAAATGTGTCACGTCACGTGTTGATTCGTATTCCCGATGCTTCTCACCGCGAAGAAGAAGGACCACTACGTAAAGTGCTATGTCCCTTGAGGAATCTCAATGTGGACGTCGATTCCCGTGTTCAAAAATTCCCTTTTATTGTTCACAGTCCAAACGACAAGCTTATTAAGGTCTGGAGAAAGTTATACAGCTGGAGAGAAAAGAAATGTTTCTTCTCTTCACCTTCCTTCTGTAACACACACCCACTAAATTTTTGAAATGCTCTGCTATTACATGTCTTCAAATGACTTGTTTGGTTTAGCTTGGTGGTCTTGACCCAAGTGAAAGTGTTTGATGTCTCCTGATCGCAATGCCAGGTCACATTTTAATTTTGTATGATGTAACTCACTATTGTCACAAGCAATGGATTTAACATGTATTATTCACGACAACAGACGACAACTACGAATGCTTCGTATATGCACCAGCCTTCCAAACCAACACTCACTTTCACAAACTCTCAACACTCAAACTTAACAAAGAGAGAAAGTCACTTTCCCGTTTTCTCTCGTAATACCAAAATCACTCAAAAATAAATCGACGACATGAGAAGCAAATTCCTTTCGCCTTTCTTTTCCTTTAAAACTGGACTCTGGAAAACGTGGGTTTTTAGTCGTGTAGAATCTTTGTATGCTTCTTTCTCATGCGAGCGACAACGACAACCTTCCCTTCAAAGATCTGTTGGGTGACTCAACTCCAAACTGCTGAAACAGGAGTAGAAGAACCAGATCTGTCTGGTCTCATTCTCGAATACTCCTATCCGAATTTTCACTAGCGGGTGAAAAGGGTAACGGGTAACGCAAGAACGCAACGTTAAAGGCTCGGCACGGCTTCCCAAAATCCTCCCGTATGTGTCCATAGAAGCCTTGCAGTGTCTGTCGAGCGTGTGCCCTGAACGACTCTGTCCATTCACTTTCCACTCCTTTCCGTTCCTATTCACTTTCATTGTCATTTCTCAACACGCTTCCCTCGTCAAGTCAAAACGTTACTTTAACTTTCGTCTTCTAAAATGTATTTTACAGAACGCCGGACAGGGATTATATGAAATATTACTCATTAGTGCTTTGTTACTGAATGGTGGGCAATAGGTAATCCTGTAGTTTGTGAATTGTATTTGTAATCCACGACTAGACATTGACGGTTGTTATACTGACCGTTTCAGTTACGCTTGGACCGCTCACTGGTGAGGTCGTTCCATAATCGAGCTCGTGCTGTAGGAATTATAGGAAGAGCTGTTTTATCGTTGTGATTTTGTGTGAAATGAAAACCATCATTAAATCGGTGAGTTGGTTTTACTGTGTTTTTTTAACATTAATGTAGAAATATAAGGTGTATTAATGATTTTTAAGAGTGTAATAGTAATAATAATTATTTATTAATTTTGGTTTTACATTTACATTTTTATTTTTATTTTTACGTAGATTGGAAGTGGAACTGAAAATGATATATCATCTTCTGCCAAAAGTACAAGTAGGAGACGAGGACGGGAAGATAGAGAAAACATGTCAATGATTGTGGACGTGAGACGTTGCCAGAAGCTAAAAGAGTTAAAGGAAAAAGGTCATCAGGTGAAAAAAACACCACCAAATGCTACAAAGAGGTCAGTTGCCATCGGAGCCCCGGGACCAAACTATGACCGAATAATTTCTGCGGATAATCGTAGTATGGTTTGTAAGCGTGATAGTGTTCACAAATATGATCCTGAAAAGACGAGAAAGCTGAGTATTCGGGAATTAGTCAATGTTTTCACGGGAAAGTCGAATATTGAGTTGAGTTCTCTTCTGAGTCACCATGAACAGGATTTGTGCGACAAAACAGTTCAACGGGCCAATAACATTGCAGCATCGAATTCCCAAGTACGTCGTCGATTGTTTTCTGGTGATACCGCCAACAATAACGATTCTCAGCACTTGAACAGCACTGGAAGAAATCTGTTCGGAAATCCGTTCTCTGCTCCGACTCCGACTCCACCGCCATTGTTCAAGGTACCCATCGGAAGACCAAAGAGAAGGCGCGTTGAATTTCCTGTCGATTTGGATGTAGCTTCCCCTACCCTTGGCTGTATCGACGACAATGACGATGACAATAATCGTCTTCTCATCAACACACAAATGGCATCTTTAGTATTTGATGAAGTACCAGCTTCGAACCCGCTCAGTCCTGTTCCTGTTTGTTCGGAAGAAACTACGGAGATAAATATGAACATGTTTGAAGACGAATGTAGTCAAAGTGCATTGTTCGCACCACAAACATCTACGTGGGATCAAGGATCTAACCGTCCAGAGACGTCATCATTATCCTTTGTTGTGAATACAACTCCGTCCCCGGAAATTGAACATCCAAGTTTCCAAAGTCAAGGTGAACCGAATTATCACGAAGAGAGTCCATACTTCAATTCAGATTTTCATTCCACGTTTGACTCAACTCCAACATCCGGCTTCATTTTCATTATGGAGGAGCACTCTTTGTCCATGTTGCATCATCGGTTTGAAAATGCACCGGTGAATCAGAGTCAGCAAAATCTGGTTAATTCTCCGTCTCGTTGGGATCGTTTCCTCGATCGCTGGACACAATAATTTCACATCTTGGAATTCCGTCTTCCGTGGTAGTCAATTTATAACAGTTCATATAATATGTTGTAATAATTTCCGTCGAAACTTTAATATCTGCTACCTAAATTGTTATTCTCTTACCTTACCGTTAAGTCTTATCTCCATTTGTCCGTTACAAAAATGTTGAATTGTTTATTTAAGTATTGTAAAGATGAATTTAAATGTTATTTACAAGTTGTATTAAAGTTGTATGTAAAGTGAGTAAAAACGTTTAATAATGCTTTAAATTTATTTTTTCATTTAGTTCATGACAATGACAATTTGTGTACAATGAGATGAAATAGAACATAGAAGTAAGAAATGTGGTTGAGAATGTTTTCGAAATCGTAGCAGTAGTAGTCAAGCTGTCTGGCAGTACAGTAGTCTAGAAGTCTAGATCTAGAGTTGTTGAAACGCCCTACTTAAAAAAGGCTGAATGGCAATTGAGAAAGAAAACAGTTTTCCTTTGCTTGATGATTATCCCTATTGACGTTTGAATGGGCTTATCCTGCAAAAATTCAGTAATGAACAAACTTTCGTCAATT
This sequence comes from Harlomillsia oculata, assembly GCA_019776145.1. NCBI lineage: Eukaryota > Metazoa > Arthropoda > Collembola > Entomobryomorpha > Oncopoduridae > Harlomillsia > Harlomillsia oculata. The sequence continues at coordinate 46,588 of JABASF010000125.1, read as the reverse complement.
ACGCAAGGTTTGGTTGAAGATCCGCAAAAAAGAGCCCCTCGCAGCTTGTTTCCTTTCTTTCGTAAAGTTTGGAACGTGTGGCAGTGCTTCTGGTTGAGTATATTTCCTTCGCTCAAGTGAATTCAGAGTATGAAGAAGAAGACACGGTAAACGGAGCACATCCTTCGTCCTTCGTCGTCTCCGGAATGCAAACATTTCTCTCGCACAATCCACACGGCTTTCCTGGTCCGGTCAACCAAAAAGATTCACGAGAAAGAGAGTCACTTGAACGAGGGCGTCCTTCCACTCCACTGCATCTCAAGAACGTCTTTAAGTCTTCCAAAGTGAAAACCGAATCAAACTACACTCCCTTTACCCTTTCTTTTCTTCAGTATCCTTCATCTTGTTTCTTGTGGTTTTTACTCCCAAGAACAAAACACAAAATATCATGCTAGCTACTACACCTTGCCTAAAATCTTTCTGTCATGGTTATTAGCGTCTGGACGTCTGGAGCGAACAAGATTACAATCTTAACGAAGGCGAATACAGTACGGTTTATGGTTGGGGACGGAGCGGTTCGGATTAATGCTCAGTTTCCTAGAATTATATGTCTAAAATTATGCAATGTTAATAATTTGCCTTGCTTTAAAAATGCCTCCCAATTCTTTTAAGAAAATCACTTTCACCTTTCACGTTGTTGTAAGTGAGATGAAGCCTTTCCGCTAACAAAAAGATTTTGTTGTAGAGAACAGCCTTTTAATTTAAATGGCGGAAGGAAGAACAGACGGAGAAGCATTCACCGCACAAGACTTTCCACTTGACCCGAAATTCAAAATTATGAACGACCGTCTGGATGAGTTGTGCACACTTCCGGAGCAGAAGCAAGGCAGAAACTATATAGCTTCAGTTTTTAACTTGTTCTTATAGTTTCGAATTTGAATTCTTGTTCTATATATTATACTATATAGATTTGGTTGTGTACTTTGTTAATATTGTCGAGTTGGCAATTTTACAAAAGAAGCAAGCAAAGGATAATTTCACTTTTTGCAAGTCGAGTCGAAACTCGCAAGCACGTAACCTGCGTCTTTTCATGATTATTAATTTAGCGGGTGAGCGAGCGAAGAGGATCTATAATCTTACTACGCGACTGCTTTCACCATACGTCCTTTGTTGACTTTGATGAGGTGAAGGTGCTGAAGTTCCAACTTCCTCTTTCTTTTGTTTGCATTATTTTGCTTTATTTTCCACTTTCATCCTGTTGCGTGTTTCATACAGAAGAAAGTGAAAGCGCATAACAACGTCCTTATTGTTTAGCACACTTGAAAAACTTGACAATAATAATAATAGTGTTTACAGGAGACAGAATTTTCGTCTCATCTTCACATCTCTCGCAGCCACTCCGCCTGTACCCCATCCTGTATCCACTCAACAAGACTAATTTAATAAGGTCGGATGCTCCTTTCGTCTCTCTCACGACCTTTGGGCTACGGTATAGTTAAAGTAAGTTCACTCGGTAACCATAACCAGACACACAAATGCGGGAAAAGTAATTTACATGCTATACCTAACCACACTTGAGCGACTCTAGGAGAGCAGTAGAATTGAAATATTTTTGTAATTCGAAGAAAGTGTCTGATGAGGATCTGAAGCTTTTGGAGGAGCCATCAAGATGCGAAAATCCAAGGGTCCTTGCGTGGGATGCCCAAACAGTGGAGCAAGTGCACGTAATGTAGGTTTCACAAAATCCCTTGTTAGCATGTCAAAATTCGATGGAACTATCTCTTCAAATAAGTCAACAGGCATGGACGCAAATGCGGGGGTTTCTGAATCATCGACAGGCCTTTTGAAAGTTGAAAAAGGTAAGGGAGAAACTAAAGGTTCCAAGAAGAAAAATAAATCCAAGAAAAAGGTTGGTTTCATGGGAGGAAAGAAACGCAGTTGTCCCATCCCGAGATCTACGTTTACCACTTTCATGGATGAGGGTGTCATGCACTTCCGTTCCGGTCGGTACCGCAAGGCATTGTTTTGCTTTGATAGGGTAAGGAAGGCTTTTTTATACTACAATTGAAAACGTTTCCAAAACATGTGAACTAAGATCTTGCTATTGTTGTATTGTTTGTAAAGGCACTTGAGCTTAGGGCCACTGATCGACCCGCCTTGATTTGGAGAAGCCAATGTCATTTGAAATTGGGGAATGCTGTTTTGGCTCTGAAAGATGCACAGAATTCATTCAAAGGGGACACGCAAGAAGAGCACAAACATATCATGGGCATTTACTTCTATGCCGAAGCACTATTCAGCCTTGGACAATTTGAACGAGCTTTAATCGCCTATCAACAGGGCTACCGACGACGAAGGGATATGGAAGGATTTCGAATCGGAATTCAAAAGTCACAGGATGCTATTCGACGAGCCATTGATGGTATTTTCCATTGTTACTATCAGCATTAAATAATCATGCTCAATACTATTTGCACTTGTAGCTCAGATCCTCAGATGGCTTGTTGGGTTGGGTTGGCGTTGGGTCTAACGTCTAACTAGGGTTTTTAGAGTAATGGGTTCTAGGTTCTACGTCTAACCTCTAACCTCTTTTGTATTTTTAATCAATTATATAATTGAATTAAATCTCATTTACTTTTGTAAAGATCGTCAAGCCACGCAAATTGAAGATTTGGATGAAATCTACACGAAAATCCTGGCGATTCAAAATCCCCAAATTGGTAAACTAACTCATTATTTTACAATAAACGAATGATTGACTAGATTGAATACTTTACTAACCATTGTAAACTGGATTCAATTAATAGAGAAAGCTGGACATTGTTGCGTACGTGTTAGTAGTCGTGACAGGGTGATTCAAGATCCTTTTGAAGGAGAAGTTCCATCGAAGGCTCGTCAGCGCTGGGTTGATCGCGAGATTTTGGGTCAATTGAAACAAGATAAAGACTACTTGAAAAAGTTTCTTCGAAGACCGGATGTTCAAAGTGACCAGGCGGGATCTGAGGCTTTGAGATTTAGTGCCACGGAAGCACTCAATTATTTGTCCATTCGAGAAGATTTCTGGAGACAACAGAATCCAATGTATGCTAGGAAAGTTGGTCTCAACTTCAATAACAAGGTGAATTAACTGAGTTAAAAAGATTGAAAAGTTTTCTTAACCTCTGACCTTTCTTATGATGTTTCATTTTGAAATCTGTATAGATGGTTGCGCAATATGAAGAGCAAGAGAATGCCCGACGAGAAGCCTGTCTTCGTATTAAAATGGACGCCGCTGAAGGAGCCGTTTCTAAAAACTTGACCTTGATTCATCATGGTAAGTGAACAGTACTTCAATTATTTTATAACATAACTATAATGCACGCAGTAGTGATCTGATTTTGTCTTTCATGTTATACTGTCAGCGTTGGAAATCGGACGAGCCAAAGACTGTCAATTAGAATGTGAGCGAACTTTACGACAAATGAAAGAAATGTCTCTTCGCTTATTGCCCCGAAAACCAGAGTTTATGTGCGAAGTGCTTCATTACAAAGGCAGATCGCTCATGCAACTGAAGAACTACGATCAAGCAATCACCACGTTTCAAGCCGAGTTGGAAATTGCTGCTGCAAAGTAAGTCTTAACAAATAAGGTTGAAATTACGCTAAATTGATTCAATTATACGGAGCACAACGTATTGCCTTTTCTCAGCAGTGAGTTGAGCGATCAACGAGGACGAGCGACTGATTTCTTAGCCAAGTCTTTTGTCTTGAAGAAATCGTACGGTGAAGCAGCAGAGACTTGGGAAGGTCGTGTTCCACAGACAAAAGTCCCCTTGGAGCGCACTTATCTCTACCATGAAATTGGACGTTGTTATCTGGGTACTTCAAAATTCTAAACCTGTAGTAATTGCGGTATGCGCTATAAATAAGATTTTGGTATTCCAATCTGAACATCTGCGGATTTTCTCAGACATGAGCAAACCGGACATTGCTAAATTTTATGCGAACCAGTGCTTGGAAGAAGCACAAAAGATCAAAGACAACATTTGGGCAATGAATGCTCAAATGCTTCTTGGACAGATTGAAAGTACGTCATTCAGAAACTCGTATACACTTATAAATTATAATACGACTTCTCTCAATGATTGTTTCGTTATTACAGTTAAGAACATGCAGTTAGAAAATGCTCAATCTCATTTTGAAGCGGCGGAAGCATTAGCTGTCAAGTGTGGGAACAAGGCTAACACGTCGATGCTTCGAGAAGCTCAACAATGTTTGAAAGTTTGGATTGAAAAACGAGAACAACAGCAAGAAAACGTTGTTGACCCTGAGGATGCGCACCATACTAATTCTGATGACTCACTGGACAACAATGAATCTGAAGGACCTAAATCTGGAGAAGAATGATATAAAATAAATAAATATGAGACTTCACTGTACAATTGTTTCAGTGCCAAAATTACTAAGTGTTTACATTTCCTCAAAAAGTGCTCAATAAATTGTATCACGTTCTATTAATTTTTGATGCCCATGGCCATGCTCGCATGCAGAGCACTACAGACAGACTAGACTAGACCACAGTTTCTTTAGTTACATCTTACTACATTAGCGGATGTGAGAGAAGAAACTGCATCATAGCAGTGTGTCACAAATAAAATCTGTTATAATTTTTATCCATATAAAATATGGTTCCTAGTATAGTAGATTGTCCTCGCTATTTTATGAAATACGCATAATGTAATAATACATTATACTTATCTATAGTAGTAAATGTTATCTTAACGCTGTGAGCTCGTGTACGAAAATGATGTTATCACATTGCGAACGATTGATTTTGGGTAGACCGTCCGCAGTTAAAAACTCGAATATAAATTCTCCTATCGTTAAGTAAGTGCCATAGTTGTTTTATGTGTTTTTTATTAGCAAACCAATAATATATTCACAATTCGGTTTAGCGTTCAACTTTAAAATTACCTAAATTATAAATTAACCTTTTAACATTGTAGTGCACAATTAATTTCCACTCGAGTGGCAGCAGGACTCATCACTTGTTTCTTTTCATCCAAAATGAAGAAAAATGATGCTGAGGCTTGCGTCTTCTGCAAAATCGTCAATGGTCAAGAAGGAAATGAAATATATTTCCAGGTAAAAAAGAACGAAACGTAACTACGTAACTCTTAACTGTCTCAACTCTACAACTTTATTTAACCTTACATTAGTCTTAAAAAATTAATTTCATTTACTTGATAGGATGACGGAATAGTCGTTTTTTCGGATATCCGACCAGCCGCATCGCATCATCTTCTTGTGGTTCCAAGAAAGCACATCAGAGACGCTCAACAACTCAGGCCTTCAGACTTGCCTTTGTTTGATCGTTTGATAAGTGTTGGTAATCAAGTTATGGATACTAGGCTGACCTCTGACCCCGAGCTGAAAGGTACAGATCATTCCAAGATCCCAAAACTATTAGGCTTTCACTGGCCTCCGTTCATGACAATACTTCATTTGCATCTTCACGTAATCGCTCCTTCGGACAAGATGAAATCCAAATTGTTTCAAGATATGTTTCGACCAAACAGTCATTGGTTTGTTTCGGTATTTAAACCTAATTGACTAAACTCATTTCAAGTTCAATGAAAAAGAGTGCAGAATCAATACTAATGTCGTTCTTTGTTTTCCAGCCGGAATTCGTACGTATGCAAATTCGCATGCACTCATAAACACAAAGCGTTTTAGAAATACTATAGTAAATTCGCTATGTTTTTATGTTACTCAAACGCACTAATTACAAGTAATTGATTGACAAAGTCGGGGCAAAACGATCTTGGCGCTTGCTTTTGTGCAGTTGTAGAGACTTGAAACGTGAAATAAAAAGTTGCGGAACGCATGGCAGCGCACACAAAACTCTTTTCCATTACTGCTGAGATGTTGAGCATGCCAACCATGGATTTCCCTCATGCTGAAGAATACAAGAAGGGAAACGAATCCCTAAAGAACAGGTGGGATCCTCATGATTGTTGCATCTGTGCCTCTCTTGATTCAGGTTCGCATCATCTCATCATCTTCTCATCCTATCAAAATAAGTACGCACTACCACACATTCCATACTATGAATAACGAACACTAGTGTGACTATGATACAACAACACGTTCCCACATTGTGATTTGACATCGGCACATCAGCATAGCACATAGACACAATAGCCAATAGCACGTTGTTTTTTAAAAAGAAATGTCCCACGAAGGCAAGGCTTCTCGACACTTCCTCATGCTCATGTTAACTTGTGAAACCAAACTAGAGAAACTTTGTATACTAAACTTCTGTACGAGAAAGTGAAAAAGTCACAAGTCTCCCTGCATTCTTCCCTATTAAAAATTCCATACAAAATCCTTTCATAAAAAAGTCATTCTGTACTTTGAGTTAGTCGCATTCTCGCGTTCTCGTATTTTGCGTCGCGTCGCGTCGTGTCGTCGGATCTCTGTTTTTCCGTCTGCGCCAAGCGGCAGAGCGAAAGCAAAGCACGGACAGAACGAAAGCAAATGTAAAAACGTCATTTTACGCATTTGGCCACGACGACAGAGCGGCGAACGGGCATCAACAAAAGGGGTAATTAATTTTTACGATGCCATTTAATTTGTTTCCAATAACTATTTAAGATATCGGCATCTGCTTTGTTCGAATGGAATCAATTCAATGGTTGTACTGTTACTTATATCAACGTCGATTGCTATAATAGCGTGCGTCCGTTTGCTTTTGTATTGACATTTGAGAATTAGATCGTTAGTTCAGTATAACCGTACGAAGTTACCATTTACCAAGTACGCTACATAAATAATATGGAAAGGTTCGTTATTAATTCCATGTATAACATTTGTTTGTCACAACACAACATCAACTTTAATCTGAACTTTAATTGATTCAACAGAAACTAAATTTTTGTTATAAAACACTAAATACACGAGCGTGTTGAAGGCGTACATTTTTACATTTACCATTCGTTATTAGAACAAGAAGGCACGCAATATTTATATGCGAGAAGCGGGATGCGACTTTTATTATAATCGTCTTAAAATTGATTTATGTGGAAAGGCTGATACTGATAGGTTTTGTAATTTAATTTTACGAGAGAAAATAATATTATTTTTGTCATTTTGTGTGCACAGTTTGAGAAACATTGCTTGCCCCGGGCTATGAGAAGGAGCCCATAAGCTGGCTCTATAGAAAGTACAGTGAACTCACTCAACTTGATTCATTCAATTCCCAGTCTTGCAAGAGTATACATTGCACAAATTGCACTGCTCAAAATTCTTTTTTAAGGAGCTGTATTCTGTATTCACCATTTTCCATTAAATATAATGACCAGGAGCAAGTGAAACGATTTTTTAAAATAAAAGTTGGTAGAGATTCTCTGCGTTGTGAAATGGTCAAATGGACTTTACTTGTTTGAGTTCATCAACATTTTTATTGTCAGCTGGATGAGCGCAGAGATGAAGATTTAATAGAATACAGCTTTCTATAAGGTTAGTTTGACGTTTTTTGACGTTTTTGTAATATTTAATGGACCTTGTTTGTTGCCCTTTCGTAATCTTAAAGAAGGTGACTTTGACTCGTGTTAGCGTTTTATTCTTGTTTTTTTGGAATACACGAATAGAAATGGAAAATCAAATGATTTTTAGTTGCGCATGTTGTTTGTTTATTTTTAGATGTTGTTTTGGCTCTTGACTTGACTGTTCGTCGTCTTGTTCCGTGAAGGTTTTATCTGGGAAAAATTACGATGAACTGATGATAAAAAAAATTATCTGTTTACGACCGTTTAGTTTCGTGGAGAAAATTGTTGCGTATTTCAATTGGAATTTGGAAGGTTGACTAAACTCGCTAGACTCATCTTCACATCATTTCATCATCCACAAGAATATTACTACAGACTACAGTCTACAGTGTTGTAGTTATACCGTGTGTATAAAATAGCGGAGTGACTGCTCATTATTCGAAAAGTGACTACAGTGCGCTTTTTCTTTCGTCAACGGTGGACACTCCCAAAAAGAGGGATTGTGGAATTTTTTGGTATCAGAGTGACATTAAACAATTTCCAAAATTACAACCACCACGAACTCACGGCACAGTCAGGGTGACTGGGCAGAGTGGGACTCGAAAGTGTCCAAAGTGCATTTGTCAAGTGACTACGAAGAAGAAGAAGAGAGCAGCAACGACGATTGTTGTTCCTGCTCACGTCAAAACATCAACATGCCAGTTAGAGTGGACATATCACCGCCGCTTCCGGCCAACTCGAAACAACCCGGAGTCACACCGTCCCTACTCTACAACGGGTCGCGCTTCCAAGGGCACCAAAAGTCCAAAGGGAATTGTTACGATGTCGAAGTTGTCCTGCAGGTAAATTGTTAAAATGTTTAAGCTTGTCAACTATTAACTACGTCATTTCCTGAACTTGTCGTTTGTCGTAGCATTGATTAAGCATTGGTTAGCAGTTGGAAGTTGGAGTGGGAATATCATAACATCATAAGTCATTATTATAGTTATTAGTTTGCATCGGACGATATGTCATTAAAGTGACGTTTGAGAATACGATAAGTATTTCTCAGCACATACACAACGTTTATTACAAGCTCAAGCCATTAAGGAAAAGTCACGTTAAACGTTGAATAGTTTGTGTATGACTGTGTAATATGGCATTAATTACTATACATATTGTTATATAGTACGACTATGATAGCGTTTTTAGTGATTTCTATTTCGTTCGTCCTCACTTACTTGTATCTTGTAATTCTTGCATGCCGTTCATGCTGTGTCGTACCATTTGAAACACAATATGGTTGATAGGTTTTAAAGTTTTTTGAATGCTATTTATTAATTCGGATCTTGGCTATTTTTTGGAACAATTTGAATGAACACAAGGAGCTGGATATGGATAGTGCTTGTAGTCATGACCTATATCAATGAACAGTCTTTTTATTACCTGAGACTATCTGAGAGTTTTGCAATTGCAATGTGCAATTCGTTTCGTATCATTATTCGCATTCGCAAAACTTGCTTAACATTCTGAAAGTATAGTGTTTTGGTGTATGCTTTTCCTATTTCGATCAAGGCTTTCGTATTCGTAGTTCTTTTGTACAACTATAGTTGTTCCGTCGTCTCAGTTATCTTTACCGTTATACCTTTAAAGGTATGGTATTTTTAATACAAGCTTACAAACCATCCATTCTGTGCATAAATACTTTGCTTATTCCTATACCTTAATTCCGCAAAAAAGTGAAAGTTAACACAAGTTCGTACGCATACAAGATACAACACACAAGACAAGAATAGGCCAAATTATAAAGTCCCTTTGTTGTGTAGCCTTTAAACTGCATTTCGCAATCGCAGGCACTCGTCCGTGACTTACTGTGTTATTCAGTTGTTGTACAGTTTAATGAATTTATTTGAGACGTATAAGTTGTTGTGTAAGTTCATTCATGTGAATGGACAGAACACACGACAGTTTTACGGACGACGACTGCCATCGTCCGATAAATCATTTTTATATGTGCACAATAAACATACATGTATCACGTATCAGAGAGAGCAGACAAGTACACAAGTACATTCAATTCTCGTGCCCAATATGCTTGTTGGTGGTGCTATTTGATTCAAGTAACTTGTTGGCCATCATGAGCTCAAGAAACGTATGTATGGGGTTAAATGCCCCCAAATTATCTTTATGCTATTTCAATCTCATTTCTGAAGGACGGGCTTTTGCACTTTTTGGAATCGCTCTTGAATTAGCAGAAAAAGTCATATAGTATCATCGTATTACTTGGAAAAATGTACTTGTATAGTATAAAAATGCTAAATTGGGAAGGACAAACTTGTTTCTTAGGAATAATTACATTTGGTGCGTCCTGAAAACCCCATTGCTTCTGTTAACAGGCTGTTAAGTCTTAAGTGGCTTGGCCGGATTGAGTTGAGATGAAAAGAACTGACTAGTTTGCTAACTGTTGTGTTTCAACTTTATTGCGGACTTGCGGAATCCCTTTTTTATGACCAATCACACATATGCCGAGGGAGACCGAGGAGAGAGACAACAAAAAAGTACTTTGTGATTTGTGACTTGGGATGTGCTATGTGCTGTGCAACGCATTTCAAGTTCAGAAGAGGTCCATGACTCGACTTGTTAATAGCATTGGACTTTTTGATAAAACAAGAGCAACAGTCTGTCTAGTCAGTGGATTTGATTTGATTTAGCGTTACTTGATGTTTTTGCTTTGTTGTTTCTCTGTAATCGACATCGACACTAAGTTTAATACTCGGTCAATCAACCAACCAACCAACAAGAATTAATGATAAACTGGAATATCGAGGACTGATAGATTCGTTGTCTTATGATAATCACGACATTAAAGTGGAGATATAATGTAGAAGTTTAAAAATATGCATTACGATATGTAAAACGTAAAATAGTACAATAGAAATGTATTGTGATCTGATTGATATTATTGCAGCACGTGGATGAAGAGAACGGTTATCTCTGTGGATATCTCAAAATCAAAGGACTGACGGATGAGTATCCTACACTTACGACATTTTTCGACGGAGAAATCATCAGTAGGAAAAATCCCTTTCTCACGAGGAAGTGGGATGCGGACGAAGAAGTCGATAAGAAGCATTGGAGCAAATTCTCAGCATTTCATCAATACGCCAAGACATTTAACTCTGATAATTTCGACTACGAAGGACTTAGGCGAACGGACTATGTGTTCATGCGATGGAAGGAACATTTCCTCGTGCCAGACCACACGATAAAGGACATTTCTGGAGCTAGCTTTGCTGGATTTTATTATATTTGTTTTACTAAATCCGATTCCTCCATCGAAGGATATTATTATCATCGTAGTTCGGAATGGTACGTATTACATTGTAATCAGCCTTCATTTTTATCAACTTATCCAGAATTGAAAAATAACTTACTCATTATTTCATGTATTTATTGTTTATTGTATAGGTTTCAGTCTCTGAATCTTACTCATATACCTGAGAAGAGCATTCAAATCTACGAGTTCAGATAAGGACATTATTCTTTAACATTTTACCTAATGTTTCGTCTTCTCGGCTTCATGAGAAAGTCAACCCCTCAGTCCAAAAAACACCTCTGAAGACATATTACTTCTTCAAATGTTGAGCATTTCAATAATATTATTATGATTCAATAATTAATATTCACAAGTAATATTATGAATTATATTACGTCACATTTATAATGTCCGATTATTAATTGAGCTATAAACTCACACTTTTAAACTTGTCTACGTCATTTTATTTACTTCTTGGTAATGTGTACTACTGTGGTGTGGTGATTGCCAACTTGAATTTTAAACTAGGTGCTCAGAATGTCAGATTTCTTATCTTGTTCCGTTCCCCATAAAATTCTGGTGGTCCCAATGGTCCCAAGCTTGATGCTTGACCCTTGACTGCCTGCCTCATTCTTTATTCATGAAATGTTTTCCCCAGTGAACTGAACTTTCTGAATTTGATTCTGATTAGAGCGTGTATTTGGTTGTGAACATTGCGCAGGGATTTTACTATTAATTAATTTTAATAGATTATTAGTACGATGTAATATTATAGATTATTATAATGCATCGCGTTTAAGACGATTTGGTTAAATAATATATGAATCATATATTTATACTTGTTAAAAAACAATTTAGCTGGCAGATTTTGTTACTGAAAATTAAGATTACAAAATTAAATACTGTTCAGTTTTCGAGAACGATGTTTATTTCCAATGCGTGCCTTTGCTTTTTAAATTGATTTGTAACTTTTATGTGAGCCTTTGCCTTTAATGCCTTTTCAATATGAGAGACAAAATTAACGCGATGTCATGTTATAATGTTATAGTTGTTTAAGTGTGGTACAAAGGTACAATATAAATCGACAAAAAGGCAATATTAATTAATTCGGTCGGTAACCCTCAATCGAGTAAACTCTAGTATGAAGTCTCATTTTTTAAATGCATTAAATCTAAATGTGTTTGATTTAGATTTAGAACTCTTGAGAAAGCAAATGATAATGTATTGTTACTTGTTACTTTAATTTTAATCAGTTTATTTCTGATTAATGCATTTCATGTGTGGTGGAAAGATGAAACATTTTAAATTGTGATTTTACGTTAACTTTAGTAAATTAGTACATAGTTAAGAATATTCTAATTAAAGCTAACAATATTTATTACAACCAAAGCCAAATAATAAGTTAAAGTATTCTTTCCTTTTTGGTACTTAATTTCGATATTACAAAAAATCTCAAATTAATAGCCTTTTTCAACAGGAGGATTTGATTACGATCGTCTTCTTGTTTGTGAATTTGAACGTTTCATAACACAAGCTGGACTTGATTTCTCCATCATCGTGTTAACAAATTTTAACGTTACGTGAATAGTTAAGTTAGGGTGAAAGTAGAGGATTAAAAGATAACGATCTCGAGGTGCAAATACTACATATAAGTAAAATGGATACTATATGAGACATGAAGACATAAGCATTACGATGATACCGTCATGTCAGGTCAGGTAAATTGTATTTTGTAATTGTTGTTAAGATTATTATATTAATGGCGAATATTAATGACTTGTTGCATTTCTCTCACTCGTCGGGTTTGTGAAAGACATCTCCAGGAAAAAAACAAATAATCCAAGATTAATAATATGAAAGTGCCCCTTCCAGGATGTGCAGGTTTTTTCAAAATGGCATTTTGTATGTTAGCATTTGGAACGAATAATCAGCCCAATTTTAGATTCTAAAATTAAAATAAAATTAGTTCAAAAAAGGTGTGTATCCGACTGAGAATTCTCGAGCCATGCTATAATTGCTAATACCAAAAACATGCTTAAATATACTTTGTGCGTTTAAGCAATTAAGTGTAGTTTGTTAGTAGCTGTTATAAATTACAAGTTTACAACAATTAATTAAAAATAGCAAAATGCAATGTACTCACACAGCAATGTAAGAGGTGTTAAGGAATAAACAATTTAATACAAAAGTTCATTATTTTTGATCATTTCATTTTTTTTATTCGTTCACAATATTAACGGGTTTTTTGTCTCGTAAATATTGACATGATAACTTTTTTTTACAAAAGTACATCGTATAATAATTGCTTTTCATAATAAACATATCCGCGTTGCAAACAGATTACATTAAAGATCTTTTTCTTAAGTCGCAAAGAACTTGAAGGACTTATTTTTATTTCGGATCGATACTTTAATGTTTAGCCTCTAGGTTTCAAAATAATCAGAGTAAGATACGTCTTACTCTATGCAAAATAATAGATGTTCTATATTTTCAGATTTGTCTGTGTCTGTGAGACGTGCGACGTTTGTCAAAAAAAGACCAAAATATCAAGAATCAACTTTGGAGTAAATTGGCATGTTTGTAAACACATGGCATTTCATACAAAAACAAAAGCATCACGATTCCTACGATGTGATGACTGATGACGATGACATTTGTGTCACATGGAGACGAAAAGGCGAGACGTGGTGACTGGGGACGTGACATGACGATGACTAAGACAACTCGGAGCATGAACACAAGCTCTGCTCACAATAATTTATCAGCGTCTGTCCTGCCTCCACGTTTAAAGTAAAATCACAAACTTCAGTCATCAACTCGAATTTTTTACTAGCAAGCGAATTACATGGAAGTAGTTAGATTAAATAGATCCATTCAAACTATACTGAGAACACAAGAACACCGTATTTTTTTAACAACTATAAAAGAATTAACAACTCGTATGTTTTAAAATTGAAATTTTTTGGACTTGGCTCAATTTTGTTTGCACGTTTACGTTTCAGATTATCAGATTGTCATTGATTAATCTATTAATCCCAAAGGGTAAAGCCTTATTGAATTGATTGCACGATGAACATAATTTAAGCGATTTGTTGTAAAAAGTTTAACCAAAGTGGCTCAACAAGTTGTGTCCTCTCTCCTCGTCCTCTCCTCTCTTGTAATGATATATTCGAAAACGACAACTGAGAGACTGAGACAAGACAGGATAGAAAAAGCAGCCTAAGTCTATAATCTATAAATGCCTAAGCTTTAAGCTATGCCTACCAATTTTACCCTATACTCTATACTCTAAAAATGTAATCAGTTAATCAGATCGAATGTAAACAGCCTTTGAATTACGTACTTACGTACTTAAAACGAAAAGTATTGTACACTACTGCGAATTTAAATTAGCAACAACCTAAAAATTAAAAGTATTGTACGACTAAATTGTTGAGGGACACAAAACTCGTTTATGTGACATTTTACACAATATAGTGTGATGGTTTGTTTCTAGATCATTCATAGTAATAAATTCACAATAACATGAAATCAATTTAAAAAGCTAGTTACAATTTGCAATATGCAGCTTGAAAAATAATGAGTGGGTGGTATAAGGTACTTAAAATAAAATGTACGCGGATCGCGGATGCGGAGATAAAGGGATCTCATTTAGACAAGAGAGCATGATTTCTTGCCCGCACACGAACTCTGAGCTGCATCATTCGGCGTGAGGAATTTAATTTTCTTCGATGGGAACTTGGCAGGTAGACTTCTGTACTGACTCGAGTACCTCGTCATGGCATAAGACTTCAAATAAGATTTCAAATTATTTGGTAAAGGCAGCTGGTCAATACCGTACACCGTAGTATGATTCACGATTGCACGACAACAAAGCTCTTTTAGCTGCAAAACTGTGACACAACATCAAAACATTTAAACTTAGGTGAAAAATTCTCCAAAGTTTGAAACGACAATAATTAATGTTTGTTTACCTTTGTTGGAACGCCAGAGTCGTTCCATGCCATTCCGCTGTAAAGCCATTCTGCTGAGTTCCACGAAGCTTTCGACGATGTTAAAATTACATAAATGACTAACTTCGAAGAAACCCATTTTGTGCTTATCTGCATACTCCTCCGCGTCGATGACTGAAACTTGTCGTTTGAACTCAAGATGAAGACGGTTTCCTATTAAGACTTTGGGGACTCCAGGAGCGTGCTGCAACAAAACAAAAACCAAAAAATTGCTTTCTAACAAACTAATTATGAACATTATGCGTAATGATAATGTCAATGCGAAACTGACCTCTTCCACTTCTTGGAGCCAACGACACAACCCATCAAAGCTCCATTTATTAGTAATATCATATACTAAGAGAATTCCTTGTGCACCCCTTGAATAGGAGCGTAATATCGTGCAGAATCTCCCTTGACCGGAAGTGTCCCAGACTTGTAATTTGACCCTTTTACCATCTAATAAAATTGTGGTTGTTTTGTACGCTGCTGGACCTGTACGACAACGAATCAAATATAAAATAATATTATACAATAGCAAACATTTTGCATTTTTAAAATTAGTTGTTGGGGCTTTTTGAAACTGCTGGGAGTTTTCATTTTTCATTTGTTCATGTGTTTGAATGAACCTGAAGACTGAAGAGTGAAGACTGAAGTGTGGACCCTGTGGACGTGTGTGTGTGTGAATTGTGAATAGTGTGAAGTGAATCAATAAAAATAAGCTGAATCTAATATTAATCTAATATCTAAACCGTATTAACTACGAAGTGAAAAGTTAATCTTACTTGATCCAGAACAAAATGGAGATTCGTGTGATCCATCCTGAAATGAATTAAGGATCTCTTGTTTCCCTACGTCACTGTCTCCCACCAACAAGAACTTAAGAAGGTAGTCATATGGTTTGTTCGGTCTGGAACACATTTTGCAATTGTCAACGTAGACTCCGAGACGGAGAAAGAATAATTTGTGATTGACAGTCTCGTGTCAGAGCTGTCGTTAGCGTGATTGTTACGGAAGAAGAAAGTGTCGCCGTTCCACTCGTTCCAAATGCCAGAGTCAGAGATCTCCAAAACGTTACTCAGCTTTCGATTTCTTGTCGTGAGTGTCAAGATGTTCACATCCATTATTCACACTCACGTCGTCATCGATGAGGATTGTGATTGATCTTGCCATCCAATCCAATCTTTTCAAAGTAATGGATGCCGAAAACACCCAGTCAACGCTGTAAAGTAAGTCCAGTTTCCTAGTTTGGGTATATCGTATATTACACTACCTTTCCCCGAACTTTTCCCACAGCTATTTTATTGTCTGATCTCTGATGTCCTGCAACAATGAAATGTTACACGATCAGCAAACCAACATAACAATAACACGCTGTAAAACGGAAATAGGAATTACAGCAAAAACATTAAAAAATAAAAATGCTGATTTGTACCGTTTTAAACGATGTGATGGTGAACAGACATCGAAATTGATTCACCAATCTCACGTAACTCCCATAATTGCCACAATAAAATCTCTTTGTTACCACTCTCTGCAATGTCTACAAGTGCCTAGTGACACGCGTTCACATTCACAAGTCCTCCAGGACAGGTTACGATTTACGATGAGAGGTTACACAATAACTTGGTATTGAATTTGTGACTTTATTATACCATGTATTCACATAAAAGATCAGGAAGTCAATAGATTCAAGAACCAAAGAGCTAAAAGATTTCTTTGGTGTTATTAGATTACTTGAGATTTCATAAATCACGGATCACACACACATGCGTACATTTTGGCAACAATAAAACTTTGTCACTATGATGTATCGATGATGAATTAAAAACGATCCCAATTAAATAATTAGATTATCGAATCCTTTTGTCCTGTGCAGTTGTATTTTGATTTAGCACATTGCTACAGTTTTGTGGTGAGTTGTTATTGTTTATTTGATGTTGGGAATGAATGTGGCACAAACAGGATTTAAAGTGAGTGTTTGAGAAGTATTATAATGATTTGTGTGCATTTGTAGTATTCCGTTATAATTGAATTGGAGTTGCGTCAATTCCCTACGTGATCATGTAATGCTCAAGTGTAGTAAATGAGCCTGTGTGTTCAATTGCAGTTGCAGGTGATGGGTGTTTGGGATTGGGAGAGCTGACACTGACTCCTACTATGCTGTATGAATGTTACTACTGTGCACAGCCACAGCAGACAGTCAAAAGTGCGTCTTCTTCTTTGCAAAGGAAAGCAAGGCAAAGGCAAAGCTTTAAAGCAAAAGGGCAAAACTGGATCTTCTCCGTCTGTTCCCTCAGAAAAGATCACAGTTTATCCTTTCGTCAGCTGTGGACATCTGTCTTCACTATTTCCATTGCGTGGAAAACGAAACCCTCATCCGCATCCCTAGTTCGAAATCGCAACACGGAGTCTGTGCGACTTCAGTTTCATCGTCTCTCATTTTACTTTCCCTGGCGTCCCGCATCCATTCCGAGAAGAGTCGTAGTTCCTGTTACTACCTGTACATTTCAATGATGACACCTTGACCCTTGAGCGCCGGTAATACATTCTATATTATTCATCATCTTTAATATAAATTATACGTAAGTTAAGGTTCTGCTTTCTTAAATATCCTTGTGTTCCATTCAGTATTTGTAGCCTAATCCGCTTTCACTTTCTCCCGGTTTCTCCAGTTGGAGTCGAAATATTGAAAATTGAACATCGACTGAAAATTATTTGAAGGAAAGTCGTTCAAATGGACAAAGAAGACACCCCACCTCCTGAACCTCCTCCACCTCATGAAATGGACACTGAAGAGGAAGTTGAACATGAGCTGGAACAGCTTGTTCAGTATTTCAGAGAGAATAGTGTTCCAGCTGGAAGTATGCCGACGAGGGTGACAGAACCACGAGAAGATCCTGACGACGACATCAATGACGTTATTGAAAATAACGGGAAGAATGTCTGTATTGTCGTATTGGGGGATATTGCTCGAAGTCCTCGGATGCGCTATCATGCCACGTCGTTTGCCAATGAGGGGTATCATGTTCACATGATTGGGTATGGAGGATCAAAGATCCCACTAGCGTTGGTTTCCAATAATTCCATTAACTATAGTTTGATGATGGAACCTCCAGCATTTTTGAAACGTTAGTCTTCTAATATTAACTGTAACTTACAATTCTTTTAGAATCTCTGCGCTTTGAATACGAATGGTGAGATTAAATGTTAATTTGGTTATTTTTTTTTTACTGAAGGTCTACCAAGGTTGCTGGCGTACCCGTTGAAAGTTGCTTGGCAGTGGCTTTTTCTCGCATGGACGTTTATCTGGATGCTTTTACGATACCATTTTCGTCCGAATTTCATTCTGTTGCAGAATCCACCAGCTATTCCTACAATGATACTTTGTTGGCTGTACTCATTCGTGTTTTGGTGTCCATTCATCATCGATTGGCACAATTATGGTTTCTCACTCATGGCCATTGTACATGGGAAGCAGAATTATCTAGTCAGATTTGCTACATGGTTCGAAAACTTCTTTGGATCCAAGGCGGATGGTCATCTTTGCGTCACGCGAGCTATGAAAGAGGACTTGAAGAAGACTTTGAATGTCGAGTAAGCATCAGTTTTCAAAGCTAATGTTTGATTTGATTGTTTTAATGTACTAATTTCCACTCTTTGTTATGACATCAGTGCTGTGATTTTTTACGACCGACCACCCATGAGATTCCGTTCTATCCCCGAAGAGGAGAAGATTACATTTCTTCGAAAGATGAGTACGGATTTCCCTAGTCTTATGGGGATTGTGAATTCCAAAAATCCAAAGCATGCTCCTAAAATTTTGGTCTCAGCAACCAGTTGGACGGAAGATGAGAATTTTAATATTTTGCTCTCTGCACTTGAAGGTTGTTAACTATTTATACGTCCTTATTTCAGTTTATCAGATATTTTATGGAACTTCGTAATTACAATTATTACAATTCAATGTACGTGAATGCAGAATATGAATTGGCTTCGGACACATATCCCGACTCGTTCCCACATCTGATCGTTTTCATTACCGGGAAAGGACCACAAAAAGAGTTCTATCGAAACATCATCACGTCCCTGAACTTCAAGAATGTTGAAATTAACCTTCCGTGGTTGGAGGATGAAGACTATCCAAAACTTCTCGGTAAGGCGGGCATGTTTTGCAAACAACTGTTGAATAGTAATACGTAGTTTCTCACGTGAATTTGACAGCTAAATCAACTATATTAACAATTAAAATATTATTATTATGTTTTCATTTTATTGGTGCAGCTTGTGCAGATTTGGGGATCTCATTGCATTTCTCATCAAGTGGACTGGATTTACCGATGAAAGTTGTGGACATGTTTGGCTGTTGTTTGCCTGTCTGCGCCATCAATTTCAACTGGTGAGTTGCTTATTATTTTTCAGAGCTACAATAACAATTAGGCAAACGTACCTGTGCGAGCATGGAAATACGTAAAAATAATGAAATTTTGTGACAAACACTCAGCATCTCCGAGCTTGTGAAACACGGTGAAAACAGCATGGTATTTGACGATTCTACTGAACTCGCCCAACAAATCCAGGATTGGTTTCGTATCAGGAAAACACCCAACTCTGACCATTCTAAATTCCGTGAAAATTTGAGGTCATTCCAGTCGATCCGCTGGCATGAAAATTGGAGATTTTATGTTCAGCCACTTTTCCGTTAGAACTCAGATAACATGAAAATTTTTGCAACTTATTTTCTATTATGGATACTTCATTTACTGCATGTCTATTAGTTTATGTGAAGTCAGTTCTATACTTGCCGTATGAACGTGATGTTACTGCATGTTTGTATAGTTCCAACTTCAAAGTCTTTATTGTAAGAAGCCTTTTAGACATCAGACCCAAACATTACACTCTATACCTTATCCCGGCTTTATAGGCTTTAGCAATGTGGTTATGTGGTCCACTAAAAACACTTTATTCAAATTTCATAATGTACATGGGTATTCCAAACATTATAAAACTGATACAAAGAACCTCTTAATTTATTATGTAAAAGTACACGGAATTGAAAAAAACTGTATTACTAAACTCCAATCATAGAGAATAAAAGAAAAACTTGGAGAAATCCAAACGATGTGAAATCGTCAACTTTATTGTAGATAAATTTAAATAAGAAGTTTTTCGATTTCACGCTGGATAGTCTGAATTTGAGGTTTCAGCTGAGACCCTTCATTCACAGTGACCGAACAAGCGATCACTGGTCTAGACACACCACACGCCCGTCCCAAAGCTACAAAAATGAAAAGTGAGCATTAACGCATTGAGTATTTATCCCAATTAAATATCAACAATTGATTCTATTCCATCTACTTCAAACGACATCCTTCCTTACCAGATTTGGAACGTAGGAACACATAAGGGACGTTCTTGTCCTCGCACAACAATGGCAAATGGAGTAAGATCTCCAATGGCTCAGCATCTGCAGCCATCACGATGAACTCTGCCAACCCTCTGTTCAAAGTCTTGGTTGCTTCATTAGCACCTTTCTTTAACTGCTGATAATTCGCAGCTTGTTGAACCAAGTTCAAGATCTTCGTGGTCAACGTAGGATCAGCCAAGGGGTAGGCTTTCGGGTTCACTTCATCAGTCTACATACAATGTACAAAATGGTATTTATTGCAGATAATGGCAAAATATGACATTTCTAATGCTAACGCTATATGATTCAACATCGACATTACAATCTTTACGACTTACCATGTTGACAATCCGGTTAAAATAACAGTATAACGACTATTCAATGTCAAAGATCAACAGCTTTTTGTAACCTCTCTGCCACTGCTTCACGGAGGTAAGTCCACAATGCTTAAAGTCGGCTTGGAACACACTGTCCTTTCTTATCCGCAACAATCTAGAATTCAAAAAATTATAATTTATTAAATCAGGCTAATAATACTGACTCTACTGACACTGACTAGTGAAATAATTTTCTGAGCTATTAGACAATACTCAACCCTTTAGTACCTACTAGATCTAGATGAGTAATAATTTCGGAACCGGAACCGGCACTGATTTATGAGTAGATTGTAAAACACGTAACCTTGTAGCGCTAATTACTTACCTCCGAACTGACGGTCAAGATCGGTCAACAAAGCATACAAATTGAATTTTAACTGTTGAACAATCGAACAAAACAATGAGGCAAAAGGCAAAATCAGCTTCACTCACAACAGCACCGCACGGACTGCACCGCAAATAAACGACGACGGACGTGCTTCTGCTTTCGTTCAGGTTTTTGATGCAAACGCGCGTGGTACACAGTAAAACTGCGGAATTACAATAAAAATGACTTAAACTGTAATGATTAAAATGAAAGTGTACAAACTTAATATTTTTAATCGTATCATTACTGTCTAAAATAAATAACAAATAAAATTCCTCTAGTAATAATGATAAAAATGAATAAAATGTTGGTTTTGGACCCCCTGAGAAGTATACAATTTGCTTAGGTAAAAGAGAGACCAACCACAAATCACACTTTGCAGCGGGGACAGTTCAGAATCATTCGTGTTGGATTGGAGAAGGCGAGAGAGCAAGAGATCCTTTTCCCGAATGATGAAATTGCATTTTCCATTGTTCTTCGTTTTTATTTCCTTTTCTTGCCTTTTGTCTCATCGGGCTTCGGTTCTTCATTCTGTCTTAAGTGATCTTTGACCTCGTTCACTTTTTCATTTTTGGAGTACGAACATCATTCTAATACGGGTAAGTTTGAAGATTTTCATTACTGGTTTTCAACTTTGAAAACCTTTCATTTTTTCGCTTTGTAAATTCAAGGTTTTGCAGTGCAATATAATATTTTGTTTGGTATTTCATATTTCCTGTTTGCATTTAAAATAATTCCATAAGTTTATGGAATTATGGTTTTATTGGGTTTTCAATGCTTCACGACTTTACGAGATTGTTGTGAGTATGCAGCACACATCGCAGTGGGTTCGCTGTTGAATGCATGTTCGGTGGTGTGGCATTGGCCTTGCATTTTGCATTGCAATTGCTTGATCAATTCAATCAATAACATAATTATTGCATGGATTTCTATGTTACGGCCTGAATTGAGTGTTTGCTCGTCGGGTCATAGCTGTAATATTCATTTGGCGTTTAGTTGTGTTTATAGTGCTTTATTTACCGTATTTTATGTATAGTCCAATGGCATTCACTCAGCGTAGCTATTGCCAATTTGTCAAACGTTGTCTAAGTTCTTGTGTAAATAATTGGGACGGGGCTGCATGTTGTACAATGTAAGTTTGGATGTGGTGATCTCGTTTTCTGACTTACTCTCAATTTCTGAATGCTCTCTCCTAACTCTCACTCTTTCCGTCCTTCGCCCTTCCTGTTCCTGAAGTTCGTTTCTGGATTGTCAGTGTATGTCATTTATTTATTTTACACTTGCTTTAATCATCTGGTTCATTTCCACTATTGAATATTTATTTATATTTGATGCCCTCGAAGCCTCGAAATAAAACAAATGGTTTTGAACTTTGTTTTTAGGGAATCCTGTAACTGCCACAATTGATTTAATTCGATAGTATGGATCCAATTAATGTACAGAAATTGATTAGAGACAATGCAACTGATGTGCAAGATTATGTCAAAGATTTGGGCGACTGGACTGTTCAAATGAAGGCGAAGGAGCTCGCCGCCGAGCTAGCGAATCAAGTAACGGGTGGAGCTGGAAACAAAGGAGTTTTTAACGGAACCGGTGCAGTTGAATCAGAAAACATGACAAGTAAAACTGGTCTTGGTAATCCAGTTTCCCAAACAAAGAAGAAAGCCAAAATTTCAGCTTTCGATTACTCAGCGTGGGACAAGTTTGATGTGGATAAGGCTTGCGAAGAATTGGATGAAGAAATGCCTCCAGAGATGCAATCTGAAGATGAAAGGTTAAAAGAGCAAACACGAATCGAATTAGATAAATTGGCTATGAACAAGAAAGAAGAGGGTAACAAACATCTTAAGGACAAAAAGTATGCTGCAGCTATAATTAGTTACACTGAAGGACTTCGATTGTCACCCAACAATACGCTTCTCTTTGCGAATCGAGCTCAAGCTTTCATTCATTCGAGTGAGTTCGACAAGGCCATTGCTGACTGCAACGAAGCCATTAAGTCAGATCCGAAGTATGTCAAAGCGTATTTCCGAAGAGCCAAAGCTAACATCAGTCTAGGTCGAAATTGCAAAGCGGAAACGGACTTGTTTACAGCGTTACGACTTGAGCCGAATAATCAAGAAGTGAAATCGTTGCTGTCGACTATTCGGATGAAATCTAATGTCCCCAAAGTTGGTGGTGCTTTGATGAATTCACAGAAAGGAACAAGTAGTGTGACCCACCCCCGTTTTCCGTTTACTCTTCCTGACTTTATGCGAAGTGATATTAAGTCTATGTTGGATGACGATGACAAGGACGACGTCATGGAAGACGTTGGTGATATTGGTGTTGTATACCCTCGTAAGATTCTCGCAGTTGACAAAAGTGAAAAGCAGCGTTCGAAGCGTCCCTTGCTCCCGATTCATGTGAAAGTAGTTGGTCAAAATATTCATCGCTCAGATAGCAACGCGAGTATCACAAGTACCCCTCCAATGTCCTCCAGTTGCTCAACCCCTATGACTCCTATGACCCCAATGGATGTGTCTTCACCTTCCTTTCCAACGAACTCTCTTCCTCTGATGACTACAGTTCCTCCAAAACCTTCCACAGCAGCAAGATTTATGACAGACTGGAAGCATTTGAGACTTAACTCTGAAATGAGTGCAGAGTATTTGCAACAACTATCCACGGAGGATTACGATATCTTTCAGAATTCATTGGAGGCAGACGTTTTGTCGGATATTTTAGATTTGCTCGTTTGGGAGTTTCTTCCGAAAAAATGGGACGTAATTACTCATTTGAATGGTCTCTTGAATGTTCCACGGATTTCAACTATTACAATGTTCATGTCGGAGAAGGATCGGGCAAATGTTCGTCGCATCATTAGCGAGTGCCCACAGAAACTTCAAGAAAGCTATCTTTCAAAGTTTTCGCTCTAATTCTGTCTACGCTTGGAACTTTTGTCAATATTGTAGTCAGTTAAATTACGGGGATCAATATCGAGTCTCAACAATGTTTTTCATTCTATATGTATTCACCATTTGTTATTGTTCAATATTCAGTATCATTGATGTTGATATTCAAGAAAGTCATGGGATCGTTGTCTATTATTATATTATGGAGTAAAGCGCTTGTTAATTTAACACATTTACGTTATGTTGTACTCGTAAAAATTCAGTAATTGGCTAACTCGTACAAATTCATTAAGTTGACTCGGTTTAACTACGTCTGTTCAATCGAGAGTTTTTGAATAAACGTTTTCTGAATATAATAAGATAAAAATTAACATCTCTTAACGCGTATGTTCATTTGCGTTTCATTTGCGTTTGACCTGGCACGTATTAATGGCAATTAATTGGTATTGGCGTGTTGAGGAACGTTCAATCAATAAACTAATTTTATGCTCATGTATAAATTCACATCAGACGAAATGGCGACAGCATCCGTTGCGAAACCAAAATCCAAGAAGGCTCCTGGTCCTGGTACTCAGCAATCATTTGACGAACAATCTGTGAACGACGAAAATAGTCATTTGGGAGTGGACGATGACGATTTGTTCTTCAAGGACATTGATCTTATTCAGAACCAAGGGATTGTAAGTTTTTTCAGTATCTTATATTGTTATTTTACGTTAAGTATTCAGTATTCTCCCCAGAACTCCGGGTATATTTAGATTTGAAGGCTACTGTGTACTGGATAAGGGAAAATTAATAATGCTCAATCGAATGTATAGTTACGTAGTCTAGTACGAAGCCGCAACTGCCGACGAATGTTGTGGTTTGTGGTGTTATTATTGTATTGTGAATTTCAGAATGTGGCGGACATTAAAAAGTTGAAGGCATCGGGAATTTGTACGGTGAAAGGCGTGCTGATGTGCACGAAGAAAAAACTCTGCAACATTAAAGGCTTGTCTGAAGTTAAAGTTGATAAGATTAAGGAAGCATGTGCAAAATTGGACTCTAATGGGTTTGTTAGTGCCCTTCAGTTTAGCGACAAACGAAAATGTGTGTTCCGTGTGGCTACTGGATCTTCTGAATTTGAGTAACGTTTATACTTAGTTATTGCTTTAAGCGATATACAAAAATTTGCAAACTAATACAATAATGATATAATGAATTCAATGAATGATCTGTTTAAATATTCTAGTAAATTATTGGGTGGTGGAATCGAATCCATGGCCATCACTGAAGCCTTTGGAGAATTTCGAACCGGCAAAACACAATTGTCTCATACGCTTTGTGTCACTGCTCAAATCCCAAGCGGGACTTATGGAGGTGGAAAAGTAATCTTCATAGACACAGAAAATACTTTGTAAGTTACTTTTGCATCAAAATTTCAGTTAACTCGGTAATAACGTGACAAACAGTTATACCAAATAATGCCCAAATATTAAACGTCATATTTTTCACCAGTCGTCCAGAACGTTTACGAGAAATTGCCGATAGATTTGGCCTGGACCATGGTGCAGTGCTGGACAACGTGCTGTACGCTCGTGCTTACACATCGGAGCATCAGTATGAACTACTGGATTTGGTCGCTGCAAAATGCCATGAAGACAGCGGCGTCTATAAGCTTCTGGTATGCGATATGAATACTTCAGTATTTGTTTAACAATTGACATTGTGTTATTTGTTACCTGCTCTCATTTGTATGCTCTTATATTATAAGTTATAAGTTATAACTATAACAAACGGATAATATGAACATTTTACAGATCGTAGACTCCGTTATGGCTCTCTTCCGCGTAGACTTTTCTGGTCGTGGAGAATTGGCTGATAGACAACAAAAGTTGGCCCAAATGATGTCTCGTTTGCAAAAGGTTTCTGAAGAATATAACATGGCTGTGTTCGTGACCAATCAAATGACTGCTGATCCCGGAGCCGGAATGACCTTTCAAGTATTGCTTGCATTGTTTATTAAGACATAAAATGGTGCCGTTATACATGTATGAATGAACACAGAATAATCCTGCGGTTTTATAGGTTGACCCGAAGAAACCGATTGGTGGAAATATCATTGCTCATGCTTCTACCACACGCATTTCTTTGCGAAAAGGCCGTGGGGAGAATCGTATTGCTAAAATCTATGACAGTCCCGATCTTCCAGAGTCCGAAGCGACGTTTGCTGTGAGCAGTGGAGGAGTCACCGATGCCAAAGACTGAAAAATGTAGGCTCGTTGACGATTAGAGAGTTTGAGTTGTGAAAAAGAGTTTGAAACGTTTCTAGTGATTGGTAGTCAAATTAGTTAATAGTATGCTTAAAATTAACTGTAAATTAATTCATAGACTATTATAATTCTATAATATTAGTAATCGCAAAGTCGCAAAGCAAAGTCATAAGTTAATAGTCTCGTATGCCTCGTACGTGATTTCAATAAGCTTAACTGTATAGTAGTTTCAATAATATTGTCGTCATGTTGTTTCTTAACTATGAATGTGGTGCCGTTTGTTTAAATTAAATACTAGTCATGTAAAATAACTGAAATATCTTGAATGAGGTCAATGAGCTTAACATGAAGTAAGTTATTGCTTTGATTATGTTATTGAGTGTTATTTAGCACTGTGAATTTAATTTGTACTATTGACGTAGAACGATCATTATAAATGACAATAGCTTCAAAGTGAAATTTTGCAAGAGGTTAGTTCATGGGCAAATGAAGTTTTCATTCAATAAAATTATAATGATCTCGTCCAGACTTGAAGAAAGTTTTGACAATACGGAATCATGTTTGATCGACCACTGAATTCTTTGTGTCCATTGATTCCAATGCCATAATTTCATCTACTTTGGACACGTACGAGTATTCCTTGACATTGCTTAGTCCTGGACACACACAAGCTTTCAAAGCACTTCGATTTAGTGCCATGGACGATAAATGTCGCCATCCGGTTTCACAGTTGTAGACCTCCGTTAGGTTTATTGTTTGAACACCTACGACAACAATAACAATATGTCACACAAGCTCCCAAGTCCAGTGTCTTAGAAGCATTATGTATGTTAAGAACATTTGAGATTTGATCATGGTACCATTGAAGCCTCCAATTGCAATTATTTGATTATCGATAACTGTTACACAGAAATTGCTTCGAGGAGTCAACATTGTGTGAACCTGTTCCCAACCATCGCCAATCTTATCAGGATCCAGATTCAATCTGATGACAGTGGCGAGTCGAGCTGTCCCGTTAAAACCTCCGAGAGCATAAATGTAGCCATTGAAGGATACGACGCTTAATCCGCTTCGGGGCTCTAACATAAGGGGCAAATTCGTCCACTGGTTTGTCTAATTTATGAAAACAGTGAATTATACATATTGCCCACTATTAGTTATTTGTGTACTGTTTAATTCCTTTTACCTCCGGGTTAAACATTTCAGTTGTACTGAGAATTTCGGAACCAGTGAAACCACCGATCACATAGACTTTTCCATTGACTTCACAACAAGCAGCATCGCTTCGTCGTTGGCTCATGTTCGGCAGCATTTCCCATTGATTAGTTGTCGGAGTGTAGCGCTCCGCTGTAAACATTCTTGAAGTTCCTGAAATGTCGAAGGTCAAATGAAAGGAATACAATCAGCTTAATTAATATATTATGCACTATACTCTCAACTCTCAATCTCTTCTTCTAATGTAGTCAATCTTACCGTTGTATCCTCCTAGAGCATAAATCTGATTATCTAGAATACAAAATATGAACATATAGAGGTTGTTAATTATTAGTCCTGTCCATTTACTCATTAATTATTAATTCGTCATGAAATTACTCAGAGCGCAGCAACTGACGTAACAGCGTCGCTGATGCATGCAGGATTTCTCAGTCCAAGTTTTTTTGATGGGATCGAAAACGTGAGTTGTATTATAATGAACCGTTCCATCGAAACCGCCGATCATGTAAATCATATTGTCAAGACACACAAGGTCATGATACGCCCGGGCGATCGGAGTATCTGTTTCGACCAGAAACCAACGATCAGCTCTATCAAATAAAATTAAATATTTAGTCATTGTTCAAAATGTTGTTTACAGTTTGTTTACAGTTTTTGGATACCGAATGTCATAGCTCTCCATGAGTTCAGTGGGACGCCCACTGTTCCAGCCTCCAATGGCAAAAATGATCTCATAAGGAATTCTTGGTCTGCACAATGGATCACTCATTTCGAACTCATCACCGAAAGCGGAAGGCATGGACGACATCATGAGCACTGCTTCGTAAAGGGAATCCTGTATGCCAGGATTACTTTTAACCATTTCCCACTCGACGACATGTTCATCAAAATATCGGGAATTCATGAGCCCAAAACGGATGCATTGAAGTAAATCTCGAGCATGCTTCTTCCGTGTTCCATCTTCAAATTCGACCCAGTTCGTAATAGCCTTAAATACTTCTTCTTCTGTTGTAGCATTTAAGCGATCGTCGCGCAGCATGCTTTCGAAATCCTGGAAATCGATAGTTTTGAATCCTTTTACTTGAGCAAGTTGTCCGAAATGATGAAGGAGAAATTGAAAAGCTTTCTCCAAAAGACCTTCACAAAAATATCTCTTTCCTATTTTGTACACTTCCACACAGTTTTTCACGTTTAGATCTTGGGTAAGACCGTGGGTACATTGTTCCAATACACCATTCATTTGGAGGAGTGTTGCTGCTTCCAGAACTGGCAATGCATGGTCAATGGTCACCTCGCACCTTCCAGTGTATACAAATTCTAACAAGGTGTTCATTGTTGTCGAATCGATTGTTGGAAATTTCACCGCGATTACTGGCAAACTATGATTGATGTCTTTGAGATGAGCTCTGAATATTGGACTTGCTGCGGCAAATAGTGTTTTGTGAGTGTGAATTATCTATCAAAAATCAAAATGCAATGACAATGACAACATTATTTCCGTTCCGTGTTACTTAATGCTTATGTTTACATGTTTTATCGTACTTCACCTGCTTGTCAGAAGTGTAAATGATGCAATCGCAAAGTGCTTGATCTATAAACATTTTTTGCCATATATCCGGAACATTGAATGGGATAAACATGCTCGTGCAGATCACCTCCGGATTATCTGGTTTAGGTTTGGCATCCTGCTTCTCTTGTATTCGACGAGCTTTTGAAACCGGGACATTTTGCACTGTGGATGTACTAGGCAAATTGGAGGACGATTGACTACCTCCAGTTGCACCTCTCCTTCTCCTGGGTGCATCCATCCAGACTTCCAGACGCACAAACTGACCTTATTTTATTACTGTGGAGGTCAACAATGTAAATTCTAGATCATCCGGATGGATCATAAGTCCTCATGAATCTTTGTGACCTCTTTCTTTGCTATATAGAATTGCTTTATAAATTCATACGCTAAACTTAAACTCTACATCTACTGCTACTGAATTCCTGTCAATCTTTATGGATCATCTTGCCATTTTAATGCAGAACAGTTTATCCCGTTTACCTTGGAAACGACAAGCGATTGACAATGACATTTCGTATCGTCGAATGACCATGCCTCATGTTCGTTCAGGTGTCAATGACATTTTGAGTAGCACAAGACACGCAGTAAATGAAACACTTTGATTTACCCGTACGGTTTTATCCGATGTAGCAGAAATAATGCTCTCTGTAGTACTATTGATTTTTACGTATTTGCGTGCAAGTAAATTAGAGACTGACACCAAATCAGGACACTGCTACGCAGTACACATTCATTACCATTCACTTAAGGGTTTGTGAGATTGAAAGTAAAAATGGCACTTCGAGGATTTATCGACTAATTATTACTGTTGGACATATTTGAAGCTTCCACATGAAAGCTTTCCACTTTATTGCTAATGCTAATGCTAATCTAATCGTACTTTGGCGTTTTTATAATGCCCCAAGTAAAGTGGACCTTCCGTTAGTCTTGGAAAACACTTTGGGACACGACGTCTGTCCTTGCTTTAAAACACGCACTTTTCCCTAGTTCGGTTAGATACCATGGCTTTGTCGACAATTTTGAAAGTTTACTTCATTGTGGATCTTGTGAGTTTTTACAACTGCAAAATTAAAGATCAGGTTCGGGTTACTACGTTCCCGATATTTGGATTTAAATATTAAATGCACTTTTACAGATTTCTGCTCCGTTGTCGGCGATTGGGTGGGTCTATTTCTGGAAGTATGGGAAGCGGGCATTATTCATCCAACGTTATCACGTTCTCAAGTTGACCCATGTGGCAAAGGATGTCCCTGAAAGTACTCATGCCATGCTGACGATGAAGCAAAATTTCATTGCTGGGTTTTGCGGTGACCGGGCATTGGCGGACGAGATGACTGAAGCTATTCTTCAGTTTGAAGGAGCTATTCTCATGTCATTGGGTAACTTTGTTATGATTTTAATCAATTTGCATAAGATGTTCGCGACCAGGATATATAAATAAATGGTTCGCGTTCGCGACGTTTTGTTTCTCGGTCATTTTCAAATGACAGTACATTTACATTTCATTTTAAAATCGTTTATTTAGTTCCGGCACTAGTTTTCTGTACTTTTGCTATGTTTGGATTTTTCCTTGGAGGGGTGCTCTTGGCGTTAACTAACTTTCAGGTACTGTGAATCACTTAATGTGTGCCATTCATTCGTAAGTTTGAGGCTTTATTTAAAAAGTGGATTACAAAATGGATTTGCATTCCCAATACACAGACTGGTCCATCACTTCGTCTACTGTTGTACATCACGTTAGTCGATGAAGTGATTTCTTGTTTGGCAATGCTGATTGGCATCTTTATAACTTTGGATCCGCGACTTTGCGCCACGGAATATGCATTTAGCCTACGGACCATTGTCATTGGTACCGGATTGGGTTTTCTTGTCATCTACAAAGGTTACGAAGTAGCATGCATTTGGAGTTTCATGAAGGATCAAACTGGATCAATGGGTCAAGTTCAAGTTCAGCTCAACGGCTCATCGATGAACAACACTCCTGGAAGTCAGTATCGTCCAACTCACCGACCATCGTTGACTGGATAACAATAAATTAATTCCGTCACCTAATCATTGTCATCATTATCATTATATATATTCGGCCCTGCACAACAAGTATTTAAACAGCAACTACCAAACATAAGATTTTACAAGATACTAACTATACAAAGAGGAGCAGCGTCGCGAATGCAACGTTAAATAATTACGACGTGTATGAAAATGTAGGGAAGCGAGAAGTGCACTGCATAGTCATGCCGTATCAAAGTCGGTCTCTCTTTCTTTGGAAGATTTTGCATGCTTTCTTCTCTCAAATTGCGAATTGTTGTGAGTTGCAATTGCAAAATAATGAAACTTCTGCAAAATGTATTTTCTAAGCTGAGAGCCAAGAAAACAAGACAAACGCATCGTATAATAGGCGAGCCGACAGAAAATCAAATAAAGCTCATCGTCTCGCAGTTGCAGTAAAAGGGCATCTCTCTGCTGGCTGTAATCAGAGCGTGAAGTTTAGATGAAGAACGTAAAAAAAGAAGACGAAGAAAAGATGCGTAGTAAATTCTTCTTCTGAGAGAGAATTTGCACTTGTTTAATAACTCTGCAACCAACTCTCATTCGTCTCATCCCAGGCTCATTTCCCAACAACAACACGAGATGCACGATCCAAAGACGCAATGTTCGAGTTCTCGTTGGCGTAAAAGGCAAAAGTGTTGATGATGAGACGAGATGAGACCTTTTTAAGCTGTAGTCCTCTACTCCTGTGGTTTTTACATTTTTTCAAAACTGTGTCCAATCGTTTTAAGCAGACAATTCTTAAATTTCACTACTATATAGTATATACTCTTGTACTCCTGTTGCAATTCGTGTGGAGACATAACGTAAACTAACAATGGAGTGACCATCCCAAAACAACCTCAATAATGCACCATGGTTTGTTTTCATACTGCATCTTCTTCTCCAACACATCACAAAATCACAATTCTTGAACGTGAACATGAACGTGAGTGAACACAGAAAAAGAGACCTCAATTGCATTTGATCTGCTTTCTGTTTTAAAACGAGCAGGCAGACAACATGGCGAAGAAAAAAAAATTGGTCATGCCCTCGTGGACAGTGTGGTGGGATACGCTACTGTGCATTTCTGCAGTTTGATTACTTTTGGCTCACAGAAAATGATGATGACGACGTCAAAAATGACGACGACCATTTTGAAATCTACGGCACATTTTTCTAGGTCATTCCCGACGAGGAAGATGAATTCGTGTGGGTTTTTTGTGTGTTTCAACCATGTCATTGTGTCGTCAAAATAAATGAGGTGTGAAATTGTACCACAGCAGACAGCACTCAGCACTTTAACAGTTTGTCAGTTTCTCGACGCAACTCCGGCAAAGTCAAAGACTATTTCCTATACGTTGGATTTCCTTGTTGTATGTAGAAAAATTAATTTTTAATAATGCACTTTTATTCAGATTTTCTAACCCAGAATCAGCTAAAACGGCACTAACTAATATCACACAATGTGATGAGATGTTTAAATGTAGGACAAGGAAAGGCAAACGTGCAATGTTTCATTGTCAATGGACCATTGAATGATTGTCACGTTAGTCCGCACAGTCACTTTGGTCAACATTATCAATGCATTCTAGTAGTATAGTGAATAGTGACTAGTGTGTCCAATGATTTCCTTCCTGTTACTTTTGCAAGCTATCATTACTCGTGCCACGTCAATCCAAGTTACCAGTCAGTAATCAGCAGATTTGCATGTTTTTCGCTTTATTCCACGTGGTCTCATTTGTACCATGCAAAATTGAATCAATGTGAAAATAAAATGAATGTTACAAAATAAAATGTCGCTTCCCAAGGGCGAATTACAATGCTGACTCCATAGTGCGTAAGGTAGAGAATAGGGTTCGGATCGCCTTTTGTTGTGAATAAACTGAATTGCTCCCGTGCGAGAGGAAACGCAACAAAAGTGCCATTACCACATAATTTCCATTGTTAATACATCACATCCTTTTGCTTTTAGTATTCCAGAGTTCAGACCTTAATTTGGCCATGTAAAATCGGACACGGAGATGTTGATGAACACACCTGTGGGGTTCACTTCACGTCCTGCAATTTACTACTTCCATTCTCATTCTCATTTCATGCTTTTTTTTCTGCCATTGGCCACGACTACGATGGCGACTGGCGACGGTTTGAGCATTTGAACGAACAACGATGACGATGACGAGGAACGATGAAGAAGGCGAGGGGAAGCCAAACTGTGCTTCAGGCACATGAAAAAACACCGAAATCCTTTGCCATGCATTTTGTTCTTTCGTGCATTCGAAACGGGCACATAAGCATACGATTCACAAGCTGTTTTTTGTCTTTAGATGACTGTGACCTTCAACTCGTTTCTGAACTCAGAAAAACTTCAATAGAAACAATGCGAACGTCGTATCAGTTGCTTGCAACCTGCAACCAAACGAAAACCACCTGCAACATTTCACTTTCCTCTATGCTGGGCCATGTAATATTCGTCAGTTCTCAGTTGAGAGGATGCATTGCTCATCGTTTGATCATCATCTTCGTCATCATCTCCATTCTTTTAATGTCGCATTATCATCCTCATCTTTATCTTTGTAAACATCCTAATTTTGAACAAAACTATTGTTTACTGTTTACACGTCCATTTCCTGTTCTTTCATTAAAATAAACCGTGTGTTGTGTCGTCATCTTGTCGTATACTAGTGTGTCTGCTTTTTGTACTTGTCTCTGTGTTTGTCAGTCAACAGCGTCTCACTTGTGTTTACTCGCGTTCAAGTGTTCTCTCTCAAAGGATATTGTCCTTTAAAAGGAATCGATAAAAGGTATTCATGTCTACATGAACTTTTTTCCATGTTTACACTTTCCGTTTCAATTTTTAAATACTCTCGATTCATTCTTTCACCTGTCTGCTATGAAATGAATATGAATAAATACTCGTTATCAAAGTTTCCATTTTCTAATTGAAGCCTTAAATCATATTGAACATAAAGCCTCAACTTGTTTATGACGACTTGTTACTTGTTGGCCACTTTTTCCATTCGGGTACAATATAATTGACAATTGTCAATATTAGGCATTATAAAAGGTAATGTAGCCAAATTATCCAGGTGCAAGGATCGATAGCGGTTACTTTTACTCCACAAACAACATCATGTCACTATTCATTAATCCTATTTGTAACCATATTTATAGTAGTGCGAGTGCAATTAGGGTAATTTTTTGTTAGGTTCAATTCAAAGTGTTCATATACAAATGTTGGTTAAGTTGTTAATTAAGTAAGTATGCCTATCTTACTTTATTTAAAAATCACTCTATACTAACGTTATAATTTGCTTTAGGAATACAGATGAACACCATGTCATGAATCTTAAATGAATTTCACCTCCTTTAATTAAACATAATGAGCAAGCAGCAAGTGTTAAATTAACATAAGATCGTAACTGCCTTCTGAAGAAGCACAGCTATTCTTTTTTTAAAAAAAAAAAGAAACCAACTCTGTTCTATGCTTCTTCATACATTACTATTGCAATTTTTCAAGGCAGTTCAAGCTTCAAAGTGGAATGAAACCATCTTTTAAAAATGCTTATTTACACACTCAAAGTCATTACATTTCCTTCTTCTCAAAAAGTAGGAGTCATTCCTTCATAGAATTGAATGGTGACTGTGAAAGCGAGCGAGCGTGCGGAAACACAAGAATTTAGCATGTTTCCACGTGCAAATTGCCGTTGTCAGATAAGTCTCCGATCATCTTGCTCATAAGATTGAATAAACGTATCAGTAGTATCTATACATGTACTTCAGTTGTATACTTATATGTAATTACATGTAAAAATAAATCTCCCATTTTTTTGTTTCAACTTCAACCCTGGTTTGCTTGTGTAGCAAGGTTTTTCGCACGTGAAAGGTTAGACCAACGACGGACGACGCGACCTGCATTACCCTTTTTTCTAAACAATCGTTTTCTGCATTTAACTGCATTACTTGTCATTGACATGGCTATAACCACCTGTTCATTTTGAAAAAAATCATTTTAAAAGCATCTAAAAAAGTTACAAACCTGAAATTACAAATGTTTTCGTTCATAATGGTTTGTATAGGGGCAGGCTAACTTATGGTATGTAAGATGTAACATGTAACCTGTAAACGTGGATTCTGCGTTTAACCCTTTAGCTTTAAACGTTACTTTTAAATACGTTCCCCATGTGATCACATGTACAATCTACATTGCAGTACCAGAGTACCAGAGTGAGTACCTGTTGGCATACCATAGTCGCAAACAACACACAGAAAAGGACAAAAGGCACGACTTTTCTCCTACCTGTTCATTTTATATACTCGATTCATTCGATCCTTGAATGCCTCCTTCGTGTTGTTCAACGGCCAGAATCTTCTCTCTCGTCAGTGTTAGTGCGACCGGCAGCGTAGACGGACCTTTTCTTATTAGCCACTTTTGGAACTCTTTTGTGTGCAAATAGTGAAACGAACTCATCTGTTCGTTCTACATGATCATATTCTTGAGATAAATCAACGTTTTACTCGGATTTTGGAATTTTAGCTTTCCTTATAAGGTAACGTTGATACTACTATTCCTCCTTTCTTTTCCATGAGAGCAAACGGCATAAAGCATAAGGGCGGTTCTCTGACATTTGTCAGCGCGTTGTCGTTTGAGTGGTTAATTGTTTTGTGTGACGTTTGATATAGAACGATCGATGGGATGTGGGTTTTATTATATGGGTGTATTTACGACTCCTGGCTTGTATGAGGTCACTCAATTTGACTGCATTAGGTGCTGAATCACATTGTAAGATTGCTTTTTCTTGCAAGAATTTTACAATGAAAATGATGAAAGGATCTTAAAAGCTCTTAAGTTATTGGAACTTGGAGCACGTCTTACGTCGGACGTCTGGTCTGAGTTGATCTTTAAGCAGATGTACACAGTACACATGTGCCTAATAATCAGATATTTGGTTACCAATTACGAACCTTTCATAAATATATGTTATTAACTGCATACTGCATGTATTTTGCTGCAAAGGATTTCATGGCTTAGAAGATGCAAGCAAGCTGCATAGCATAGGCAAACGCAAAAGAGCAACAGTCAACAGTGTTTATTTAATTGTATAAAAGATTAGCCTTGCTTCGCGAAACTTTGCCTTCGTCCTTTTGAAGGACCGATAGTTTAATTGAACCTAGCCTTGAGCCTTGTGAATTACGATATTGCCATTCTTTAGCGTTCGCTTTCCTACGCAAAACATAATTTATACCGAATGGAATAAGTTTATACAAGTTTACTAGTTTAGAATTTATAGTTTTATTTTCATTTTCATGAAATGTATGTGTTTTCATTTTGTAGTATGTGCGACAGTACGACTTGTACTTTTGAATTGAATTGCATGCAAGAAGTTCTATGCATGAATTATGAAATGAAAACGAAGATTTGCTTGCGAGGTCTTGCTTTATTGACTTTAAGAGTTGCATATTTGCAACATGCAAGTGATGGATTTTTTAAAAACGTCATAAGATGTGTTCCAGGAATCAATGACAAGACAAGCAAGCACAGGAAACTGATTTATATACAAACAGTAATGACTCAATAATGATAAGATAACTTAAATCACGAACTCGGTTATTACCTGATTCACTTACCAGGTTTATTCTTATGCTATGTTAAGTCTGTCAGGGTTGTTTTGGAACCTAAAACCCATGACATAATCTCTAATGCAGTAGATACACAACACATTCCATTATATTATAATGTAATGGATGTAAATATGTGAATCCTGGAATCCCGATTTCGATCCCGAGATATGACAGATGACATTCTTTTTGAGTGTCGGTTGTCGGTTCACAGAATCAGAAATGTATATTATCTGGAATTGGAAACCCTGAAAGTTAATCATGAGTCAACAGTTCACAACGACTCAAAACACAAAAATCATTTTAGATTTCATTCAGAAATGTATCATTCAACACGAATGACACATATTATATTGTATTCCTTTTAAATGTTTGGTATTTGGGTTGAGCCAATTTTCCCATTTTTAACACAGTTTTGTTGTTTGAAGGGAGAGCGACTAGCGTCGACAATGATCTCTATTTGACCCAGGTGCACGTTCAGTTATCCTGAAAGTTAATCATGAGTCAACAGTTCACAACGACTCAAAACACAAAAATCATTTTAGATTTCATTCAGAAATATATCATTCAACAAGAATGACACATATTATTTTGTATTCCTTTTAATTGTTTGGTATTTGGGTTGGGCGAATTTTCCCATTTTTAACACAGTTTTGTTGTTTGAAGGGAGAGCGACTAGCGTCGACAATGATCTCTATTTGACCCAGGTGCACGTTCAGTTATTTAAAACCGCGTAAACGTTTACTTTTAGAACAGTTTAGTATAAACTTGTCGTGAGTCTCTCAGCGCCCAAAACACATTCAATATGAACGAATGTGAATTGCCTATGCATTTCTGAGCAGGTGACAGCCAGTGACAGTGACATTCTGTATTTTCTCATACAAAATTGAATGAAGGTGAAGTTGGTGAGGTGACTGAGGTGAGTGCTTTTGCTATTGTTATTGTAGGACACAAAAGGTAAATCTAACGTTTCCATAAAAATTAGATTCTTAAAGTGTGGTAGCGGTAGTAGTGAGAGCTGCTACTACAAAGTATAATAGGATTTAATGACTCTGATTTCCGTGCTCTGTAAAGCACAATAATTTTTTTTGGATTCGAAACTGAATATAAAATTTCTAGGTTTATTATTATTGTCTGTGCTGCAAAAAATTGGTATTAATTAGTATTTGGTTGTAATGTTTATTTACGATGCAGCTCAAATGGTGCAGTACTTTCTAAAATGTTGCAGTTTTGGCAGATGATGCTGATGATGATATATATGTAGTGTTATATTATAGTATAAAAACATGGTGACCTTCCTGAGTAAGGTTATTACATCACGAAGTCACGATGTTAATAACGCGAATAGGAATCTTGATTGCAAAGATGCAAACACAACAGCGATGACTAACACTAAACACCTACCCGAAGGAAGATTCATTTCCTCATGCTGTACACGTTCTCAAGCTTTGTCCAGGACGCATAGTATGCTAGATCCAATTATGACATGCTGTTGTTGCCCAGTTGCTGCCAGGTTTCAAAATCCTTCCCTGTTTTTGCATAATCCGTGTGAGTTAGCGTCGGCGGCGGCGGATTTGTTTCCGTGTATGATGTGATGAACATTCCCTTTTGGGATGTTACGCTATGACTGTGACCTTCGCTGTTTTTGCGGCTCACAAGTGACTCGACTACACGTTTTTTCTTTTAGTTGTGGTGCTAATAAGCAAAGATTTAAATGCATTATAATATGTTTGTGATGATGTGAGCAGTGTGATGTCATCGGCTTCGTTTCGAGTGGTGACGAGTGACTATGAAAACGAAATGAGCTGCGAGCGAGTCACACTAGCTAATAAATTCCGCCTACAGTAATTGTCGATTTTCGTGAAGGTACTCCTGATGAATGAATTAGTGTCAATTTTAGCAGAATGGAATTTTTGGGTGACATTACGCGCAGCTCTTTAAGAAATTGATCATCTTACATTACTTCAGCTTTGAATATATAGCGCTTTTGGATTTAAGTCGTGTGATCATCGTTGTTGAATCCAAGAAGGAGTGTAAAATGACAAGCTGATGCCGGCCGAAGTGTCATATGCTTGATTCATTGAGATGCTCTTGAGTAAAACATTGCCTTGATCAAATAACACAAGCCGAGTGGAGGTTTTTTTATGCTTTATTATTTACTTGGCGAAAGTCAAGTCACGTCAAGTTATAAAAAGCTTTGGTTCTTACTAGTGCGTACAGCAATATAATGGACTGTTTGTACTGCGTACTGCGAATGAAGCAAATGACAACTTACATTACGCTTACTGGTAAACTGCAAAGAACCTCGATCAATCAATCTTGTAAGTTGTAACGCAAATTTATTATTGCGTACTGCTCTGCAATACTCGTTACTAGTTGCGCATTGGGTACGTGAGGCTGATATCTGAATCTGAATCGGAATTCTCTGAACTTCAGCTGTATCCGCACACTTGGTTTAATATATTGACTGCATTCTTTTAGTGCAGAAAAGACTATTTTATAGCACTGCTCTGCAAGGAGGTTTTTGGTGCAAATTACCCTTCTGCTTCGTAGCGTTATTGTTGTGCTCTCATTTCGATAAACGCGTGTTATCTTTATCGTAAAAGACCTGATAAGAAAGAACAAAGGCTTTTTTTAAATATACAGAGCTGAGGATGGCATTGGCATTCCATCTTCTCGGCTGCTCAAATGAGCACAGCTCATCTTAAAATTTTAAAATGAATCTAATAATGAGAGGACATGAGCAGCACAATAACAACAGGATGCATGTCATTTTAATAGTGTTAGGGTTATAGTTGAGCTCTAAAATCATTTTTGCCAAGAAAGGAAAAATTGATATTGTGAGATTTTATTCTGCAGTACGTTTATTGGTTTCTTCTTTATTCTAGTTTCTTTCTGTTGTAATATTAATCAACTGCAGTGAAAGGGGTGGATGAATTTGAACAGTTTTGTTCACATTTACGACGAAAGATTGTAATTTTTCGTAACATGACATTAATATTGCTTGGTATTTAATGAAGGGTCGATCGTTTCTCAAGGAACAGAAGAACCATGTTTTCCGTTTTCCTCTCGGTAAGTAGTATACAATGCAAAGTATCAAACTTTGTCTGATTCATTGGAAGGATTTTTACCGCAAAGACAAACAAAGTTGTGTTTCTGGTGTGCTTTCCGTACGAAGGAAAACGGTCTAAAAGTAAAAGTGCGAAATTCTGCTAATATCCTGTTGATGCATGAAAACAGCAAACATCTAATGCTAATAAATTGTCAATGTCAGCGTATAAAACCGTGTATGAAGTGGCAACTGACAACTAGCTACAATATACATGGTTTTAAGGTCAAATTATACATTTTAGAAATGACGTAGTCGTCGACACGAATGACGAATTATTATGATTATGCTTTCTAGAGTTTTCTATTAGATTTCAGTTTAGCTTCGTTTGAGGCTGAGGCGAAACCATTTTTTCTCGTGCTCTACTTTTCTAATTGCGTTACCAATAAATCGAAATTAATGGTGTGAATCTATTTTTTGCCTAGGAGGAAATAGAAGACTTCGCACGTTGACACGTTCGTCTCGCCCCTCTTCCCATCCGGCGTTTATGATGAATTGACATCCGTGACTTTGCTTAACGGAAGACGACGACTGACTGAATGAGAATTTTACTCACACTGCATTAATTTGATAATTTCTAAAATGGTCTTCCCAGACAACCAGACGACAATCCACTTCGAATACCAATGTCCAGCTGGACTGCTCTTGCCCATCTTCCCTTATGAGAACACATGGGATCGGGGATTCCGGGCATTTATCTACTTGGGCGCATTGGTCTACTGTTTTATGGGAGTTGCTATTATAGCCGATGTGTTCATGGGTGCTATTGAGAAGATCACCAGCAAAACCAAAAAGGTAATGCAATCATGGCATTGGTTAAGGTTGGAGCGCTGTTGGAAAAGCAGATCGCCAAATAAATTGCTTCCATTTTCTTGATAGATTTTCCTGTCAACTGGAAAAGACAGTGAACCGGAACATGTCGAAGTACGGATATGGAATGACACAGTTGCAAACTTGACGTTGATGGCCCTAGGATCGTCAGCTCCTGAAATCCTTCTGTCTTGCATTGAAATTATTGGGAATAAATTCGAAGCTGGAGACTTGGGGCCGGGAACTATCGTGGGATCTGCTGCTTTTAACCTTTTGGCCATCACGGCTGTGTGCATCGTTGCTATTCCCAACGGTGAAGTGAGACGCATCCGACTTTTCAATGTGAGCTGCTGCTACTTTCACATTGCATTCGGGTAGTTCGGAGGGGGTCAATTTACTGAATTCCAGAACGAACCCGGCGACGCTGGATACTGGAAATTCGAATGATCATAGGCTTTTTGTTTAATGCACATGTGTAATCTAACCTACAGGTTTTCCTCATTACGAGCGTGTTTAGCTTGTTCGCCTATATCTGGCTACTGATCGTCTTAGACTTTGTGACACCGAACGTAATGGATATGTGGGAAGCTATACTCACGTTACTCTTCTTTCCAATTCTCGTCCTTATTGCTTGGTGGGCCGACAGGAACTTCAAGTGCGGAAAGTTGACCCCAGAAGTGACTGATCAGCAGATTGAACTCGGCATGTCCAATGGTAGTCCTGGTGGTGAGTGTAAGTGCTGCTCCTTTTTTAGATTTATTGACATATCTTCCTGCTATGATGCTGTTGCCGCCAAAGCTATGGAAAAGCTTGTACTAAAAACAAATCTTCAACTGTCTCCGCAACTGGTGACGTTTTACCTAAATGTTTTTATTTCGTTTCATACAAAATGCTTCATTCTTAATAATTGTTTAATACTATGCAATGTAATGAACGTTTCCGACATTTCTCCATGACTTGACATTACCTCGAATGTGGTTCTGATATTGAACTACAAATCATTAGTTTAATCAACTGTGTTTCTTGTCAACACATAAAAACGATTTACTATGCATTTGTGTCACTTTTCATGCTGCCTTAAGACTTCGTTGATGGACTGGGATCCAAATTCAGAGCCAAAGGTTGCTTTTTGCGTTCGTTTCTGTTTTTGTCGTCTACTTTTGTCTTTGACAAATCAACAATGACTGACATTATTATATACAATATAATTGGAACAGCTACAGAACCGACCATTCTATCCTAAACAATGCAATAGAATTCCATTATCTAATGTGATCGTTGCTGAATACAGTTTTTCACAATTCCTTGCCAATAATGCTAACAAAGTGTCGAACTACTGGACTTTTCTTAAGATTTCTGTGTTTTTGTGTCATTTTATGTTCTACGTAGCAGAAAAAGCTGTTCTGAGCATTGCTGAATATTGCACATACGAATTGTAATGTATTATGAATACAGCAAAAGGATGCTAATTGAGGTCTTTTGATATTTCACGAATAGCGGAAGCCATGTTGGCCAAGCACAAACTATTCGACAAGGACGGCGAAGTCAACAAAGAAGGCTTAATTGAGTTCTACAAGGAGCTCAGGAAATTCCCCGATTTGTCTGACACTGACGCTGCTATTTTGGCTGCAACCAAGTAAGCTGAATGATTTGTGTAGATGCTTACTTTGGTACTGTGATTCGATGTAATACATCACAAACTGACTTTTTGCTATCGCTTTGTAACAGACTTATTGACAGTCAGCCACACTCGCGAATGTGGTACCGTATCGGAGCTGTGAGAGGATTGGCAGGAAGTCGTAAAATCCATCCCATTCTTACTGACAAATTACAAGAGGTAAGCAACACGTACTCTCAAATTTTGAATTAGATAAGGATTTGATGTTTGACGTATCTTTGAAAATGACGCAAAGAGTATCACGGTATCAACTGATTGATAATACGAAGATCGCTGTTCTTTGAATACATGAATAATGCATTAAACGCTCTTCTTCATGGAAAGTCCATGAAAAATGGAATTCGACATTATTAGTCTAGATCCATAGATTTTCACTGTCGCCTTTTGCGTCATCTGTTGTGACTATCATCCATTGGCAACAATTTGACTGACATACCGTGACGACTTTGTTCTCAGGTGTACGATACGATCAATGCGGCTCCTGATGTTCCAGACATTGGCCCCTTGCCTCAAGTGACGGCGACAGATCAACCTTTTGAAAAGGCTATTATAGAATTCAACTCTGCTTCTTTTGCTGTACCAGAAAATATTGGCAAATTCAACGTGACTGTCGTGAGACACGGTCGCATGGATAACACAATTCGCGTAAAAATTGAATCTTTCGATGGCACAGCCAAGGCAGGCTCTGATTATGTGCAAGTGAGCGAACAGCTCGTGTTCGGGCCGTATGCCAAGGAGAGGGAGGTCACCATCAAAATCATCGATGACAATCAATGGGAGCCCGATGAGGAGTTTTTCTTGCGTCTTTCCCTCGTGGAAGAAGGGTTCGACCGTAAGGATGTCACCCTGGGGCGACTGCCCATCATGGAAATTGTTATTCTCAACGATGATGGTATGCATGCAATTTGTTTCCTCAGCATGCATTGTCAGTTTTTTTTACAAGGAAAACCATTCGTTGATGCTTTGTTTTGACGTGTGGTTTGACATTGCTTTATTTATTTGTTGTTGACGAATTAACAATACCAGCAATTAAACCCTGATTTATGAAATATCTGTAGAGCCTGGAGTTTTGTCATTCCGTAAACGTGGTCTGCTTGTTAAGGAAAGTTGTAAGTTTGCTTCTATCGATGTGGAACGAACCAACGGAGCCGATGGAGAAGTATCCGTCAAATGGAGGACGGTTGATGGATCTGCGAAATCCCCCAAAGACTTTCAAGGCGGGGATGGCGTTTTGGAATTTAAGCATGGAGAGGTAACATTCGCAAAACTTGCATAATTTCACTTTTTAAAATTTAATAAGAAAGTTGTTGATT
Organism: Harlomillsia oculata; assembly: GCA_019776145.1. NCBI lineage: Eukaryota > Metazoa > Arthropoda > Collembola > Entomobryomorpha > Oncopoduridae > Harlomillsia > Harlomillsia oculata. The sequence goes on along the minus strand of JABASF010000125.1, from coordinate 3,155 downwards.
TTTTCCCTCTCATAGACTCTTCGGTGTCTTGAAATTCCAATTGTGGATGACTTGAACCCTGAGAAAGACGAATGCTTTGAAGTGGAAATCTTTGAACCTTCTGGTGGAGTGAAATTGGGTCGTATCACTAAAACTGCTATTACCATTACTAATGACGATGGTTCGTATACTATTGATAATAACTGATACTGAATATTCCTATTAGTAATGCGGATTACACAATGACAATATACTTTTATTCTGTTTAGATTTCAACTCCGTGATGCAACGAATGATGGTGATGACCAAACACAATATACAATCCATGCAAGTTCACCATGAAACTTGGAAATCTCAGCTTCAGTCTGCATTGACTGTCAATGGTGGTGATGTAGAAAATGCCACTGGATTTGATTATTTCATGCACTTCCTCACATTCGGCTGGAAGGCGATTTTTGCTTTGGTTCCGCCACCAGGCTATTTCGGTGGTTGGCTCTGTTTCTTCTGTTCTTTGGCTGCTATTGGAGTTCTAACTGCGATCATTGGAGACCTTGCAACAATCTTTGGCTGTTTGGTTGGACTTAAGGATACTGTCACTGGTAATGACTTGTAATCGTTTATACAATTAAGATTTTGTGATTACTATAATAATTTATTGGTATCTGATATCTCCTTAAAATAAAGCTATCACGTTCGTGGCCCTTGGAACTTCTCTGCCTGATTTGTTTGCCAGTAAAACGGCGGCCTCTCAAGAGAAATATGCAGATAATGCAGTAGGAAATGTGACTGGAAGCAACTCTGTCAACGTTTTCTTAGGTCTTGGACTTCCTTGGGTTATGGCAGCTATTTACCACGCCTCACAGGTTAGTTATATAAGAGTTCATGTCATTTCTCGGAAAGCATTAATCAATAAATTAAAGTTCTACGATGAATCTAAATGAAACGTTTTACAGAACTCGGTTTTCAAAGTGGAAGCTGGCTCTTTGGGTTTTAGTGTCCTCGTTTATTCCATTGTAGCATTCGTCGCTCTTGGAGTGTTGTTGTGCAGGAGATTTATGAAAGTTTTTGGACAAGGAGAACTTGGTGGACCACCAATTCCAAAGTACTTCACCGGTGTCTTCCTTATTGTTCTTTGGTTTGTGTACGTGATTTTGTCGTCCCTTCAAGCCTACGGACATATTCAGTTCAGTTTCCATTAACAATGAAGATAGAAGATATTACGCAATGCTACAAAGAAATGCTACACGTTTATGAACTTGGATCTTCTAGATTGGGAAATCATCAAGTGAACGAACTCTCACTCACTGTTAATATCCGTTAATTGTTGGAACATTTTAAAAATCATAATAGGATTCTGCAATCAAACTTGTGTGTTAGAAATTGTTTCGTTTCAGTGTATGGTTGGTTCTGACTGGTTGCTTGTGTATTCCTTCTTATGGAAGGATTGTTTTTAATGATTTTCAATGTAAAGTTAAACAGACTTTAACTAATTTCTTAAATGTCCACAATCTTTTTTTCTATTTATTATTATTATTTACTTTGTAATTTCTTAGTATTTATGACTTATTATGACCAAAAAAGTGAATAACATTCCGATTTTATTTGTTAGTTTTTCTGAAAAACATTTTGTTATATTATTATTATTAAGACGGACCAGAATAATAATTTAAATACTAATAACAAAAACAATTATTCAGTACTTTTAAAATTTGAGCTCGTTTAAGAATTTATTCAATATTCAATGTATAAGAAATAGTCAAATAGTACATATAATATCTACTGAATTTGTGCACTTTTGAACATGGCATAAGGCACTTAGAAAGGCAAGCAATATGTGGCAGTCGTCTCAGTTGTGAGATGGAAATGACATGGCTCACGGCTTTACATGAAAATATTTCAATACAAGTACAGCTATACATTTTGCGACTTTTATGAAACTTATATATGTTATATGGCGTAGTTTAATCGACTTCCATCATTTCATCATTATTTTCGAATGTGCCTTCTTTTTCGTCTTCCCCGTCGTCAGTCTCAACTTCTTTACATTCTTCACTATCATCATCATCGTCAACCTCAAATTCCAAACGATCTGAAAAATTAAAATGCTTGCGTTCTTCAGTGATAGGAAAGTTGTCCTTCTCGGTTCGGTAGTAATTGGTTATTTTTGACATTTCTAGTGCCAAGAGACAACCGGTAGCATGGAAATTACATAAAATGCAAAGCAATTCCGTGTACAAATTTTCATCACGAATCACGTGTCCGCACGCATCCAAGAACTCACAGATTACTCTGGGAAAGTTGTGGTTAGATTTTCTTGTTCTGCAATTATTAACAAATGTTAAAATGATTAATACAAAGAAGCAAAAATGATTAGCTGATGAGCTCGGGATCAAAAGACAACGTACAAACAGCGCTCCAATATGTAATCATTGCCAAAGACAAATCATCTTGCGTTCATCCTTATTAACATCCTTGATCTCTTCCAATGCTCGTCGGTGTACTCCTATCAGATAGTTTCTCTGAGTTTCAATGCTGTCTCCAATTTGTAGTTCATAGTAGTGTTCCTCACAATACTTCCAAGTCTTCTTTAAAGTCTCATATTCCTTCGAATCGGGTTTAATCTTAGCAAATTCCATTGCCAGACAAAACATTGATTTTTCGGGTGTTTGTTGTTGTTGAATTTTGCCTTTTGATTCTTCATATTGTTGAATTTTACCCTTACCAAGGTACTCCTCTATTGTTGCTTTCGACAGTTTCTGCATTGTAACAACACAGAAATTTGTCGAAGCATCCTTGATCATCCGTTCTATTGCATTTCCAGCTCTTGTTCTCATTTTAGACGTAGATCCGGATGCGGATGTGGAAGCAACGGGCTATAATATAATATTACTCTGATTAACAAACTACAATACTTAAAGGGATTATAATTTATAAATTATAATCAATGACATTAAAACAAAAACAAAATAACTCCTTTCCAATGTGTGTTTACAAGATGCTGCAACTTCGCCATTATAATTTATAATACTGATTTTTTTTAAACGTACCATGTTTCTGTCCATTTTTAATTCGTTCCGAAGAGGCTTCTGATCACTCAAAATAACGTAAGACAGATGACAGAACACGAACACTTCTTTCTCGTAGCATTAGAATTTTCAACAGTCACTCGATACGAT
>JABASF010000124.1:0-65344 GCA_019776145.1 Harlomillsia oculata | reverse complement strand
TAATAATTATTATAGCACTGAATAGCATTTATAAATAATTCACTCAAAAAATGATTTTTGGAAGCTTTCTGCTTTTTCGTTATGACTGTTTTGGCACAAGATATTTAGAAACTAATGCTCAACGGATTTTCCTGGTTACAATAGTACACTCAAATATCAAAAAAAACTTCAAAACGATCAATTTACTTTTGACTAGACAAAATCCTACAGGTTGCAAAGGGAAAAGCGTGAATTTTTAACCTACGTTTAATATCAATGTATATTCATGTTTGTGGGATGTTGAAAAAAAGAACGTAAAAAATCAATCTAATAGCACTAAACAAACCGCGTGTGACGGAATTTTCCACTGGACAACTGGACTACAGAGGTTGGACTATTCTAACAAAAATTCTGTATAACACCGTCAGCTGTCTCCATTTAAAAGGGCGGTGGTGCCAGTGAGTCTCGGTGGATCAACACTTTTCAATGCATTTTGGAATCACGATATTTGCATTCAATTTTCAATTGACGAAAGCTGTTGAAAATAATTAAACCAAGTCGAATACAATTATGTAGTGGAATTACTACTACGCCAGTCGTCTACAACAGAAATCCACACTACTGTGGAATATGTGGAAGTGTAGTAACGGGGAAGAAATAAATAATCTTGTGATAATTTCTGCTGTTGATGATGAAGTGACGACGACGTTGATGTGACCTTTTTTTGGTGGAGACAAAACAGCACGCAGCCACAATCCACGATAATGTTTGGCTGGCTGTCTCACTTTTTTGTGCTTTTCCAGCAGATTTTCCCTTTTGACGTCGTCGTCTTGTGTCTTTTTACAGACTATGATACAAAGTGAGGAATGAGGGAAAATTGTTGAGCGTATGGTAGTAAATCCGCTGAAAATGGTCCGACCGTATGTGAGCTTATGCTTCTCTACCAGGCGCTATTTGCTATATGTGGCTCGACTGCTTTCCGATCCCAGGCGCCGCAACACATGCAAAAAGTCAAAATGTACTACTAACTACTAGTAACATAAATAGTACATTGTATAGCGTTTATTGCACATTTACTAGGACAAAAAATTATCATTTGACTGTGTTCATGCGATGTGAAATGTGATTAGAAGTGTTGAACACACATGACCAACGGCGCTTGTACATGACGCTTTTATATGCTGATCATCATCATAGGATCAATCAAAAAGCATGAGTTTTCACGTTTTCGTTAGGATAATGATTTCAACCACTTTTAATTAAATCAATTTTTTGCAAAACAAATAATAATCATATAAACGCATCAATCATCACAATCACATCCGCCTTGAACATCAGCACTTTAGTACTTTTTGGTGTAATTGTCAATCTTGCATTCTGAAAAAATGTTTACTTTTACAAATTTTGACGTTATAAAGCGTCGAGCACAGCGCTCTCGCCTACAAGAAAAATGCATGAGGCCAGGAAAGAAAGCGAAAATGCATATGCATGCAAATTGTGAAAGAAAATCGTTCCTCTTCTGTCATATTCATACCAGAGACTTTTCTTTCTGTCATATTTTCAAAAGTTACTATGCATTTATTATATTGACGCTATGGTTCGTTCAAGAGAAAAACGACAGACGACAAAAACAAAAGCAAACTCGAACAACAAAGGAAAATACAACATGAACGTGAACATGAACGTGAAGAAAAAGCAAACGGAAGGAAAAAGTCATTGAAACCTATCTTCACTGTCTCCGTTTGCGTCGGTCTTTCAGAGTCAGGATGTTTTTGGCACCTTTTTTATACACTGATCCGAAGAACTGTTTCGTTTTCCCATTTCCCATTAAGTATAATGTGCGTTTTTGAAAGGAAGGAAGAAAAAGCTGAGGAAAAACTTTTGAGGTTTTGCATTTCGCTTGTTTTGCTCCCTTGCCTTGCGTTGGTCTCGTCCTTCCCATTGCATCTGTTCTGTGGGATGCTTTTTTCGCTCATGGTGACGTACTCGGTTATTTCATTCGGTGTTGTACATGGTTCTTGGCAACTGAAAAAGGCCCTTGAAGCCAGAGGAGCCAATTTTCATTACACCATACACATTAGCATACAGCATCAGTAGCAAAACCAACAACATCATCCGAAAGAGTTACACGAGACGCTACAAAGAGGACCGTAAATCCCAAAAGTCATAGTAAAGCATGCATGTATAGCAAGAATCATGTAGCAGCGAATAGAAAGACGTAAAACTTCTTTTTTTTTTACTTTATTGCCATTAGTTCTTTTTTTTGCATGCAAACTCATAATAGTGCAAAAGTGTAAGTTGTAAAAAGTCCTAGAAAGGCAGGCGTCATGTTAATACAGGCAAACGGGGAAACCTCATAACGTCTCACATCTCTCAACTAATCTCTCTCCTTACGAACGCTCCACAAAATGTCATTGTCGGAGGAGAGAGCAAGATGAGCAAGAAACACTGCGACAATGGGACAATGGCAATATACAGGCAATCGCATAATAAATACAAAATGCATGCAACGCAAACAGAAAAGGGTTTTAGGATTAACAAGCGAGAGTGATGCATATTATGCATTCATAGGCAAGACGGGATTTGGTTTTTGATAGCAAATATAGCAACCATAAGGGCCAATAAGACCGAAATGCAAAAGACCAGAGACGATATAATTTTATAATGTAAAAATGCTATGAAAATGCTACTTAAAACCAAAGCTAACTATGCGTTCGTGCAACCCTTGGAACCCGTACGTACTCTTGCTCTTACGTACAGTGTAATGTGTAATGTGTAATGCATGGATGTGTGTGATGTGTGTACGTACTCGGGCGGAGAGAGTATTGAGTAAGTGAAGTGAAGTAAAGTAAATGGACTTTAAATGCAGGATATGGAGTGAGTGAGGATTTTTTGGAGACTGGGATGAGAAGTCTGGATTCAGCATGAGATTTTTGAGTGTAGTGTGGTTGTGTCCTTTGCGTTTGTGTGTATACGGTGTTTTTTTTTCGATTGCATTTTATAAAATGTAGTGAGAGCAAGAGGAAAATGGAATACGGAGCCGTATTTGAGCGTGGATGGAAAGCATGGAAGGAGTTTTACGGTGGGTGAGGACGGGTGAGAGCTTTGGAAGAGTGTTTGGATGGGGTATTTTCATCTGCGCAGACTTGAGTGCGCCTGGGCCAGTCGCGTAGCTTGGATTCTTTTGTGCCATTCCTCACATTCCTCGCGTGGAGTTGCGCTCCGAGTCACACAACAAAAATCCACCAAAAACTCAACTTTGCCTATTTGCCTTCCAAGCCTTCCCTACTACAAAACATTAGATCGTCGAGTCTCCTCGTTGTGTTGTGTCGGTCGGGTCCTCCGTCCGTTTGAGTTTTTCTCAGCTCGGCTCTGTCCTCAAGTCCTTTTTGGCTACACAAAACACTCTCACAAGCCACTTCTTCGGCAACACGCTCACTATTATTTTTCTGTTCTATAGCCTCTCGGCTCTGTATTAAGACTTTTTATTTTAATTTATTACTTCAGACGTTAGACAAAAAAGTCAAAAATTGATCTTTATGTAAAAGTTAATTAATTAAATTTTTTTTGTGGTGGAGTGCAATATATTCTTTACCCCATGAACTTGTGTCATATTAATCAATCAACCTAAGGAGAGCCATTATAATAAATTTTCATGGTTTGTTATTGTTGTGTCCGTTTTGGGATCTTTCGCCAGGGTTTGACTGGGAAAGTTAATTCCTAGTCAAGTGTGAGCAAGGATCAGAAGATTCAAAATTCGTGAGTTGAATATATATTTATTTTTATTATAATGACTTTATTAATGATTTACTTTCTTTTTCATGCAAAAAGGCAGACTTGAAGGCGCTGCTTGACATTTTCATTTTTGTATTACCGGTGAATAAGTGTTTAATGCAACAATGCGTTTTCCTTTGTTTGGTGCATTTTTGAGATGATGATTGGATTGTGCAAGAATACAAAAATACAATTCACGATTTCCAATTGGTTCCCAAGGATTGAGTTTGTAAAGCATGATTGGATATGTCGTAATGGGCATGACGTTTGGTGAAATGTTTTTGAACAAAGTGTTATTATTGCACTAGTACTATATAGATGCATAATGTGTACAGTACAGTTCTGGAATTTTTTGGGTATCACAAGTTTTGCTTCAAATACTGTTTCCAGCGCATTTCACCGGCTAGACTATTTTACTACATGACAAGGAAAGAATGTGGAGAACGTAAACTGTCATGTGAGCTTTTTTACATTATCATAGATTTCGATGTCAACAATAGGGTTCTTTGATGAAAGTCTCATTTTGGACGTATTCTATATGTTTCATTATCGTTTTATTATTAAAATATTGAAAGAACGTATCAAGATACAAGTTTAGTTTATTAAGTTTGATTATTTAATCTCAGATTCCTCCTTATCGCATTCATCAAATCGTCTTACGCTGCATATCCTGAAACTTTAACAGTACATTCGACTCATCTGCTCTGTAAAGAAACTCGACTCGCTGTAAAGTTTTTCCGAGATTAGAGAAAGTAGAGAAAGATACTGCAAATGCTTGCTTTTATGCAATTAGGTTTTATACGATTATATTTTTCATTTTATTTCTTTTGGAAAGTTTCGTGTTTACCTTGAGATGTTTCTTTTTCTTTCAAATGTCTCATGCTACGTTACAGTAAGTTGTGTATGAGAGTGAATATCGGGATTTTTGAGTTGAATTTACTAATGCGGCTTGACATTTCTTCTATATAGGATTTACAGTCAACTGTCATTCGAGCTAATATATCATTTATGTTTGAGGAGTTGAAGAGTGAGTAAACGTGCAAGACGTGCATGCAAAATTCTAGTAGTGTACAGCCACAGCGATAGTGATTGGATAAAAGGAACAAGCGAAATGTTAAGTTTGCAAAACCATGAAAGCTTTTAGACGAATTATTATTTCATGGAGAGTAAAACTGGATTATTATTGATACGTTTGTGAAGTTATTTTCGCAGCTCGTGTTTTCTTCGGTACAGTTCGTAAAGCATGTAATATTAATATCATGTAATGTATGTTGTACACATACATAAGTGAGTTGCAACGTTCCCCAGTGACTACTTCGTTACGCTATGTTCGGTATTTTGGTTTTTCTTTATTACTTTTGTTTAATTTGATGGAGTCCCGTTTTTCTTGAATAATTAAATTGTTAACGTTTGGTAATGTATAGTATAGGGTAAAAGGCTTGGTGAACTTGTTAAAGTCAAGAGTAGCGGTGGCCTTATCATCCGAATAATAAAAGATAGAAATTTAAGGTTAGTGAGATGAGATTACAATTTGATTAGTTGTATCGTGTGAGAGGCGCTAGGTTGAGGTTGAGGTTTGAAGTAGCAAAAGCAAAAGCCAAAAGGAAAAGAGCAAAACAGAGAAGATGTACATAATAATGTTGGGAAAAGGATGATTGTCTTCCTGACTTGACGTCGGGATAAAGTGCAGGTAAAATGTAAATATAAAAAAGTGGCATAGGTAGTGACTAGTCAGTGAGTGTCAGTGCCAGTGCCAGTGCCAGAGTTTAGAGAATTATATTGAGGACCCTGCATAGTGCTAATCCCCTGTGGCTACTGTAGTAAGAGTAAGATGAGAGTTGAGTAAAAGAGTTAGTTGGTTTGTCTGGGTTGTGAGCGTAAGCCTCTGGAGTAGATTTACTTTTGCTGGGTAGGAGGATGGTGATGCTGACTTTGCTGACTCAGGTTTCACTCAGACTTTTAGATGATGAATTCATGGGCAGGAACGGGAGGATAGACGTTGAGGAGAGAAGAGAGACAGAAACAGAAGAGAGAACAGAGCAAGGTTCCATGGGCCACAGCCACAACATGGTCCACCTGAGTAATAGATGTAATAGTAAATGCTGAGGCTGAGGCTGACGCAGAAGACTGAAGACAGAGGAGATTGAAGGTGGATGGATAGATAGATGATGTTGATTACGTCTTGTGTTCATCTTGTATCACCGGTTCTTTTCCATATCGAGCCTGTTACGAAGCGTTTTTGTGCTGGTGCACAATGGAGGGTTGGTGCTTGACAAAAGGGAAATGAGTTTTTTTCGCTGCAGTGAGGGTGGGTTGTTGATGGTCGTTAGCGGTTGTGGCCGGAGGCCTCCGAGGAGGACTAGGAGCCCTGGTAAACCGGTTGAGCTCCAGTGGGATAACACCTGTTGTCTTTGCTTTTCTTGAGTCATCCGTGGATTCTACCTTTCCTTGCATTTGCTTTGCTTTGCTCTCTGTTTTACTCTTACTCCTTCCCTCCCCTGGTTGTCAAATGTGCTGTTGCCTTCGCCCGTGAGCATCACAAGATGCAATGATCTTGAAGAAGATGCCCATGAAGTTTCCTGGGACTGGGACTCGTTACCTTTACCTTTACCTTTAGCTCAGCTCGCCTGCCTGCCTGGGCTTCTTCTTTCTCGCCTCTCCTTCCTCAAGTCCACGGTTCCTTAATGGATGTGCCTCAGAAGACGCGGCAAGAGGATTATAGCTGTGAACGACTACGGAGAAAGGCCACTCTTATTGCTCCTCAGTCTGGCTGGACCCAAAGCAAAGCAGGTGGCTTCATCTTGAGCCTTTGAGGCCTTCCTTGCTGCATTAGATCACGTTCTGTTCAGGGATGAAGGCTGAAGAGTGAAGACTCTTCGCTACTCAAGTGCGTCTCGCAGTAGTCCTCATGTATATCCTTTTTTCACTCACACTAGTAGGCCACAAGTGTGCATCAGAGCAGGATGAAAGCCTACACTCCAAATTACAATTTATTTTAATGAAATTTTATCTTGTGGAAAAATTTTCAATCCCTGGTGGGTCAAATTTATAAATCGTGGGTGTTCAAAGGGACAATTAGCAGGTCGGAAGCTGCAACATCACATTTTGACCTTTTATGGCTTGTGTGAAAGAACGTGTTTGAGTCAAACTCCTGTTGCACTTGTTTGAACCATTGCTTGCACGACGACGTTGAGTTGAGACTTGTCCATTGGAAGTGTAGTGTACGTACTGCGTTGCTTTGCGTTGCAACGTTACGTAGTGGAAGGAAGCAGTTCTTAGTGAGTCATAGGTAATCCTCAGCTTTCTTCATGCACTCTGTATGTAGATTCATAGTAGATGTAGTGGAATTAATGGAATTGCAGTGATGTAATCCGTGACCTATTTGAGGGACTCGGGTATTACGAGTACAGCGATATGCTCATTTACAGATCGGTAATTCAATCATTTGCCATTTGGACGTATTATTAGATAAACGTAGAACAAAATCGGTAGTTTGCTTGAGAGTGAGGAGAGTTGAAATTCTTGTTGGAGCTGTTTTGCATGCTTAGCATTACTTGGGAAAGCCCTTTTCTCCACTTTGTGGAGTTGAGAACAAGGGTGGAGACGAGCCATGGTAATCCCATTGCAACCTGGATCACTTGCCTTCTTCGTTCCCCACGCTTAACCAAACCACCTCAAGCTCAAACTCTCCTTGTGGACTCCCTTCGTTGTTCGCTTCCAAGCTGACGTGAGACTGTGGACACTTTTTCTAGTGAAGAACCTCCCACTATATACCTTGGAGCCTCGAGCTTCTCTCGGAGTCTCATAGTCGCTGCCAAGTTTATTCCATTTATACGGTTCGTCTACTCCTAGTAGTAGTTATAGCTTCGCTTTTTGGTTCCCACTCCACTACTATGCGATCTGTATATACTCCATTAACTTTGATCGGATTCATGATGAAGTTGGTCGATGATTTGTACGGGATGCTTGCTTCAATTTGCCTCTCAGCCTCAGGTCCAGATCCCCTTTCTCTGGTCAGCCGTCAGCTAGTCAAGTTTCGCTTTCGATTCTCTTTTTTGATTCAGAATGCTACGCAACAACGGGTACTCGCATTCATGATATTGCGTCACTGGACATAGACTTTCTGTTGTAGTAAAAGTACAGCATGCAGCATACAATTACAAGTCAAAAAGTTGCATGATTTCCTAATCATCGATCATAGCATCGGTGCTTTGCTGGAGAGCATCATTTTTCCAGTCCTGATGAAGTTGAATGAAATTATCTCGCAACTGGTATGACTTAGCAATGACGAAAACATAGGAGTTGTCCTTGTCCTAGGATACAGGATTACACAGGAAATGCGATCTTGATAAAGCCGTTTTTGCATTTGTATGCATTGCGTGCATGAGATTTTAGTGTTTTCAAATGCAAATGACTCACATCATGTTTTTGTGTTCTTATAAACAGTAATTCCGGGAAGTCGAGTAAATCTGCCAAACTGTCTTCTCCGTGGACTCCGAATTCCGCCCCGGCCGCCGACACAAACGGGGCGGGAAGCGACAGAAGTCTTGATGTCAGCGACGTACGTTCTTTAGTTATTTTATACTACTAATAGTTACTACTCTGTATACTACTAATAATATAACTACCTGCCTATAATATATTCTTTTTGAGTTATGATTCACAGTTCTTTCTTAGGAGTATGCGTAATGCAAATACTTTGTTGTTCTTGTAGGACGATAAGGACCTCTCATCCTCGGACGCCGAAGGAGTATGGAGTCCGGATATCGAACAAAGTTTTCAAGAAGCGTTGGCGATTTACCCACCATGCGGGAGACGAAAAATTATTTTGTCTGATGAAGGGAAGATGTACGGTAAGTATACTCGCAGTTTCGTATCTATTTCGCTCATTTTAGTTCAGAAAGGCAAGCACATCGTTTTTCTGTACTCAAGCTGCTCGTCACAGTGCTATATATACCGTTCCATGCTCTGTACATGCACTAATTGGACATTCTTGGCATAGTTTAGTTGGGATATCGCTCAGAACTTCCCCTCCTCCTTCTCTAGCTCCCCTCTGTTCCCGGGTGATCTCCGGGATCGACCGACCGGATTCTCGCTATCTTCCTTAGTACATATACAGTCGGTAATGTGTCTACCATGCTACACAGACTGGCAGTAAACAGAGCCGTAGCAACAGCATCCCATGCCGCACTTCACGAACCTTTTGTGCTCTTTGCCTAAATATCGACTCCATAAATTGTGTTCTGTCCCAAGTTGTTCTCAGTCACTCTGCTCCCTAGTCCCCACAACTATACTAGCATGTGCCTTTGTCCGTTTATTTCACTCTACGAACGTACTCTACTCATCCTGTGCAAAAAATCGAAATAACAAATTTAATGCACCCCTCAACATTCTATTATTTCGCTTCATATCAAAAACTTCATTGATCGAATGCCCTTATCTCTCGATCCATCTTTACTATTCGAGCTTCTCTTCTGGTCGTGTGTTTTTTATAGGGTCGCTCATCCAACAGTTACTTTGGCATATAGGATGCAACTAGATGCAACCTTTGCTTTTCACTGTATTATACTAGCATGCATTCACGTTTATATCTGCGTTAATCTTCATTCTTTTTGCCCCTGGTGAGAGCGCTCGTCAAGTCGACTGGTCTCATCAGGACTACTTGAGGCCCTTCTTGTGTAAATTGTCACGTTCAAAGTACCTCTCACAAATAGCCCTTTTCCAGAGTTGTTCGTGCACTTTTTCTACGAAATGGTATTATTTACCTCGTGTTCTTCAACCCCGTGTTGCCGTACTCGTCTTTTCTTAAAGTCCGAGTCCGCAGAGCAAACACAACACACAGCTTTACTGTATTAATTTTACTTTTTCCTACGCTCTATAAAGTCATCTTACACAGGAGGATTGGATGACTGTGCTGGATGAAACCAGCAGTTTAAGCATCGTCGCTTACATAGGCATGGATGACTTTCTGAATCATAAGCGCCTCACCTTGTGTTTCACGTTCGTTTGACGTCATCTCTCATGTGCATTACAATTCATGTTGTATAATGATTCCCTTGTGTATTTGATGAAGCTGTAATGAAATTATTGCAGCGACACTTTGTTCAGCCTCTTGTGTTTATGCTGATAGCATTCGAACGGTGGTCTTTATGGATTTTATTGCAAGTCGAGGGGCCTCTTTGACGCATATGACTTGAGCCCATTCCGTATGCGTCGTTTCAATTCGATAACAATAGTTTTATATTATATATCATGTGTTCTCATCTCACAATGTATCATATAAATCATACTATAGTAAAGTATTGAAGGAAACAATCCATTATTGGAACTTGGAACCTTGTACGAGACCATTATGTGCTATTTGTTCATAGCTGTGGTTTTGTGCTATGTACAGATAATTTTATCTGGAACTGAACTTAAAATCATTGATACGCATTGCATTAGGAGGATTTTTTGGTCATGCTTCAAGTAGTGATTTGTGGAGTCTTTTTTTTGCTCCTCTTTAAAAAAGTTTTGCTTATGCATGAACACGGTTGAGGACGAAGCAAAACTAGGTGTTAGGTTGTAGACTTGTGACAGTCAAGATCAAGAGCCATACTTGATGCTTAGTGTGACTAACGGCACTTTTCAGTATTTGGTCAGAGAAGATTAGATAAACAGCAAGTTTGAGCGGTGTTGTCTGCTAAACCTGCCTACGTGCATAGGTGAATATTGCTTGGGCGCTTATTGTTGATGTTACACAATGGTGACTTGACACCGGTGTTTACGGGTTTTAAATGCCCACCATCATCGTACACGTACATGGGAGGAAACAAGGAAACTCATTCAAATCCTCATAAGTAATGTGGTAAAACAAATAATGCGTTGAACAAGGGAAGCAAGATTTTTGAAAAGAAGTAGATGGAGTGATGATTTGACGCTTCCTTTTCGTTAGCAGTTATTACTGATATGTAGGCGTAATTGTGCAATTATTAAATTCAGATTGTCAACCATGTATGGAATGGAATTTTTGGAATGAACCAAGTAGCAAACAGGAAATGCTGCAACATTTATCCAAATTGCCATCCTGATTTTATTAGTGAGACTAACTAAGCAAATATCTTGTGTCATCTTGCTTCTGTCGCACATTAAATATAAATGCACGAATCATGTGCAGTGATCAATGATGAGTAAAATTTGCAAGTGCAAGCATGATGTGGCAGCATCATATGAAATATAATTATGAATAGTGTACATGGAGAACCAACTAATTTCCGTTCCAAAATGGTTCAGCTTTTCTTTATATAGATATTGTTTGCATATTTACAGGAACATTTGATTGCATTTTTAATGCTGATTATGTATATATTCGAATGGCGTGTTCCTTTTCTCGACTATGCGACGAAACAGTACTTGTTTCCCTATTTAGACAAGTACAAATGTTGAAGTTGTTTTAAGTGAGCTCAGAAATGCCTATGGATGTGTATTGTGTGCAGGGTTGAACGAGACGAAAATGACCACTCCACCCTTTTGTCATCTGTTCCTAAGAAGGATGAAAATACAGGCGTTAATGAATTTCGATGTTCTTTGCTTTTATATGGCTTTCCCTGGAGTTACCGTTATCCGAATATAGTAAATACTATAGGGCTTTTGTTGACGCTGATTCCACCATTCTTCTTTATTTATATTATTTAACGTGGCACATCTTCCGACTACAAGCTGTTTTATTCCTTCCTTAACAGTACAAAACAATGAAAACTGGCTTTGAGCTTTACTATTTGTTTGTTCGCACAACTTTAACTGTTTGAACTGTAACCTTCTAAATATGGATGATAACGCATTCAGGACTCGTTTAAGACGTCGTTTGCGGTACTTTTATTTGGAGTTTTAAAATGTGACCATTCGTTTTCAGTTGGTTACGTTTAAGTGCTATTGGTTGAGCATGAAAAGAAAGTCAAGTGAAAGTATTACTACAAAAGCAGTGAAATATGATGTATTTTGTTTGCTGAGGTTGTCAGAACAGTAGAGATTTTCTTTGATTTCCATTCTACGTGTTAAGTCATCTACAGCTTGGAAAAGTGTAGTATATAAAATGGTATTATGAAAGTTTTCCTATAAGCGTCGTGTTGCCGGTGCGGTGTATAGTAGTAATAATACGGCTTCAGCAACGTTGCGTTGCGGTGAAGAAGGATGGAGAAAGGAGGAACTCAGACAGAGTGACAAATAATATTGAGGGAAAGCGATAAGTGGGGATTCTGAATGGCATTGTTTTTCCGCATTCCTCACGTCCAATAATGCGTTCGACTGAGTTGCTTTCAGCTTCCATCTTCCCTAGAAAAGAGGATTGGAGACTAGAGTTTTTCACTGCTGACTTTGTTGACTGTTGTCTACTGTTCATGATATCCCAGAGAAGCGTATGGAGAAACAAATGGATTGTTCTCAAGTCTACACTTTAACGTTGTTTGCACGGAATCACATTCTGAAGAGCGAGAATGAACGAGAAAGAGTATGACAAGAAAGTGTGTCCCAGGTTTTTTTAGTTTTACGGAACTTTGGTCTTTGCTCGTCGGTGTCAGCGTGGAAGAAGTTACTATGATGTTGAAGAAGCTTTATAACGTTCAAGAAAGTGGTATTTTCCCCTTGTCCTGCTATGGTCTTAAAAAGGAGAGGAGAAAATGATGAGGCAATTCTACCATGAACCATCGTTTTCGACGAAACACAAAACGATTATTTTTGCTGAGAGGAAAATTTATGCTGCAATTTGTGCTCGAGACAAGATTTCGATTTCGTCTGTTCGCTTAGAAAAACGACTTCGTACCCTACATCTTAACCTTTTGTACTCCTCGTAACTTTCGTTGTTATGGAGCATTCAAGGCTATTAAGTCTCGCATCATTCCCTCTCCAAAATTATTTTTGGTATTATTCATTGAAGTTCGATAACCCACTTTGATGCTTTAATGTTAACTATTGAATACAAGACTTGGTGACGGATGTTTTGTTAGTATGTTGCAGATGCATATTTTTGTACAGATATATAATTGGGCTCAATCGATGAAATTGTCTGAACCTTTCACAAATTAGTATCGCATTTCAAGTGGTGCGTTAGAAGGCGGTGGCATCATTTGTACTGTTATTTTAATTGGAATAAATACACATGTAATACAGTATGTAAAATATGGTCAGACTCTTACACCTTATCACATAAAATTACTTTGATTTGATGCTATGACTACAGTGCGTTCGTTCTCAGCTATTTTTCATATTAATGCATTCCTTAAGAATTTGCTATGATGTAGACAGAAAGATTAATTTACAAAGGTTTTGAGTTAGGGGTAACCTTGGAATGGTCTGTTTTCTTATCGGAGCTGCAGGAGACTTGTTAGTATGTTTGCCTCACGTTCCACTGATTTCAAAGTTGATCTTGTTGAAGTGAATCCAGCATAGTTGAAATTCCTGCAAAACTTAGGCTGAAACCATATACTTAAAAATCATAGTAATGTTAGTAAATAGGTAGAACTGGGTTCCCTGCTAAAGTTGATATGAATGTTGTATTAGTAATGCATGCTACTGCGGCATCAAAGTGGCAGCAAAAGGAAATGGAGGCAACAAACGAAAAGGAGCTACTAGAGAATCATGAAAGGAAGAATTTGCAATAGGAGCAACTGGAATGTGTATCTAATAAACGCACTGTTGACTAGTCTTTGTAAATGTCAGATCGCACATACAAATAAAATCATGTTCATGAAGTTTCAACTTGTTTGTCGTTGTACAGGGAGAAACGAGCTGATAGCACGGTACATCAAATTACGGACGGGGAAAACGAGAACTAGAAAACAAGTAAGCTCGCATATCCAGGTGCTTGCGAGGAGACGGATGCGTGAAATTCAAGCCAAGGTGAAGGTAAGTTGATTTAATAAACTTTCATGTCATTTCGTGACTCTTCGTGCTTTTGTAGTTTTGGGACTTTGTAGAAGATTTGAGATAAAGTTATAGCAGTCATTGTCGGCGATTGGAGTCGCGGTTGTGTGGTTGATTTAGACTTCTGTGATCAAAGTGAAGTGAATGAAACAAGAGTGGCCGAGCTGAAAAATATCTCTCATGCATGAAAGCTCTTCATTTGGTCCAAAGTTCAGTTGGACGGTATTGTGAATAGCTGTGTATTGGTCCATAATGAAACTGAGTCGTGTAATTGAATGTTGTGGTTCTCTCGTTATACTCAGCAAAATCAAGATCAACAAGCCAAAGAGACGCAGAAGGCTCTTCAAACGATGTCTTCTATGTCCAGTGCACAAATCGTCTCAGCTACTGCCATGCACACAAAGGCGGCGGCCGCTGGACTTGCCACGCTTGGTTTGGGAACGCCTGTTCCGTATACCGGGGCTGTAAGTGGTCTTTATCGCACTTCTTTTTGCGTATTGCTCATTCTAGAATCTACACTAGAAGACCTTTATTTGTTGTGTTGAAAGCATACAAATTTCGTTGCTTCTCGACTCGCACACTCAAATGCTCGTTTTACCTCTTCACCAGACTTTACCCATCTCAAATTTCCCTTCTTAACGTTTACGTTTATTTTTCTTTGCAGTTCTGGCAAGCCGGTCTGCAGCCATCTTCTCAAGAGTAAGTTTGTATTTCATCCAAATCTTCTAAACTTGTGTCTAGTCTTTACATGTTATCAATGTTTACGTTCATAAGGACTAAGTCAGCCCAAACGCGCTGACTTTTCACCGAAAAATGATTTAGCAAAATGACTTCACAATGTTTATGATGTTCGTAATAAACAACGTTTTTATGATTAATTGTTGACAGTGTAAAACCATTTACGCAACCGGTATACGTCGGAGCAGGCAGCGGCAAAGGTCACCCAACTGGAAACGGTGGAGGTCCCGACGTTGGAATACCTGCTCCTCCTGCGTGGGAAGGAAGAGCTATAGCTACCCATAAGCTTTGCCTGGTTGAGTTTTCCGCCTTCATGGATCAGCAAAGAGACCCAGACACAGTGAGTTCATCCAGCTTATTTTCTGTGATTTAATTATACGCTAATGGGCGTTTCCATTATTTGAGCACACTAACCCAATTTTTGAAGACCTGTGTGTCTAAAAGAACTATCAATATCACTAATTGCATTAACGCCATATACATTATTATTATCAGTATTTTAACTGTATTGTCAGTGTAGTTTATACTGCAGTAAGATTTAACTTAACCTTATAAACATCATTCTGTCGTTTCAGTATCAAAAACATTTATTTGTTCAAATTGGACCCGTGTCGTATTCGGATCCTGTGCTCGAGGTAAGTGCGAATTTTTCGCAGCGTTTACTCGTTTCATGATTGATAGCGTATTGTTTGCATCATTGCTATATTGTGGTACAAACTGTGTTTCATTCTTTGTGTCCAATTTAGTCCGTGGACATTCGGCAGATTTATGACAAATTCCCCGAGAAAAAAGGTGGCCTTAAAGAATTATATGATAAAGGACCGCAGAATGCTTTCTTCCTGGTTAAATTCTGGGCTGATCTCAATTCCAACATTCAGGATGAAGCTGGGGCATTCTATGGTGTTACAAGCCAGTAGGTCCTTATTGCAAATTGAGCGAATGTTAAAATCTTTGACAATGAGGCGGTTTCTTAAAATGTTCATATTTGTGACAGGTATGAGAGCAATGAGAACATGACGATCACGTGCTCTACAAAAGTATGTTCGTTTGGAAAGCAAGTAGTGGAAAAAGTAGAAACTGAGTATCCTCGTTACGAAAACGGACGTTTTGTTTACCGAATTCACCGTTCGCCTATGTGTGAATACATGATAAACTTCATACACAAACTTAAACATCTGCCAGAGAAATACATGATGAACAGCGTTTTAGAAAATTTCACTATTCTTCAAGTAAGTTTTTATTATTTTGTCACTGAAATTTTCCATTGGTTATGTGCGTATTCTTCAGTTGAATGATGTCGTGCTGTTATTTTTGATTACTTAATAGGTAGTAACGAATCGAGAAACTCAAGAAACTCTGTTATGCATTGCCTACGTGTTTGAAGTATCATCATCAGATCACGGGGCTCAGCATCACATATATAAGTTGGTGAAAGAATAATAACGACGATGCCATGTGCTTTAACGACTTTTAAACTAAAATGTTTCGTGTGCGGCTGTGACTTTCTGTGACCCCATTTCGCGTGTGTCAAATTCTCAATTGTTCAACGAGAATTTTCGTACTGTGCTTCGAACACGATTTGACTAAAAGTTAAAAGAAACTAAATAATCCACGTCCTTGTTGTGTCAATGGACCAAGTGCCTTCTCTGTACTACTCTAAATATGCAGAGACAACACAGACATATTGAAAGATTTTACTCATGAGTATTTTGCGCTTTGGTTTTATAGTTCTTACGTAATATTTTGTTGGCAATCAAAGCTACAAGTTTTGATCTTTGGTGTAATATTTAAACCTAGTCTTTGTTTTGTTTGTGAAAACTTCATCATCAGGTTTTCCATGAAAATTCGCAATTATAACGAGAGAACTGTTGTTCTCAACGATGATGATGATAATCATGCAAGTTTTAAAAACATATTTACAGTACTATAAGATGCCACTGCTGGTTGGAGTGGTCATCTAACGAATAATGGTATAAGATACCCAACTGTATTCTCAAACCTTAGTATCATTTAAAGTATGTGCCAATACAGTTTATTGTAATTCTCTTATTGTTTGAGCGTTGTGAGCTGACATAATACAATTATTATGGTTTTTCATGATCATCATCTTATTTAAATTCATATCAGTAACGTAGACTCTTAGATATTTAGTAACATAGTAGAGTAGGAAACATTATCATTATATGTTATTATTGTTATATGCTGATTATAAACAGTTATTATTATCATTGCTACAATAAATGTGCATATATATTATATATTACTACATTATTATCATTATTCTTATTATGTATTACGTACACCGTACAATTTCAAAATACAAGTAACTATTATTATTATTATTATTATTATTATTACTATATAAATTACTATTATGTATTGTCATTTTGTCATATCAAATGATCTTATGCCCCTCCGCGAAGTCACCTGAAACTTGTTGATAACCTTTCAATCTTGTTTCTTGGTGTGAGGGGAGCTCGTGTATTGGAGCTATATATTATTATTATGTAGCATGTAGTGAAACAGAGAAAGCAAACACTGATATACTTATTCTATTGTGTTAAATGCAAACAGTGCATTATCTTATTATATTTTCTTTTTCGTACTTACTGTATCCTCTTCGTACCTTCACCTTATACTGTAGTGACCATGATGATTTGCCATGTTTGGGTCATTTGTGTCTCCCGTTTCCGGTTTATCCCAATGACGTAAAAAATGTTTTTTAAAACCAAAATTAAGTGACTGCGTGGCTCAATGTTTGTCGTCTCTTGTGGTGGCCAATTCCAAAGCTTCAATTATTATCAAACAGTGAATAATATATAGAATTGCATAATATTCGACTTAGTAGATGTTTTTTACGACAGATTTGATACCCATATTAATATTAGTGTCTGGCCAAATGTATATAGGTAATATTTGACAAAGAAGACAGACGCGTAATCACTTTACTATTCTGACGACACGAGCTGCAGATTTGTTAGTTTTTAATTAAATTACTCATTTATCATGAGATTGTGTGTTTCCGTGTAGCTGCACAATAATTCTTTTGTAAAGCACACCAGTACATAGAAATACAAAATGTATTGCTAAATAACTAAAAACTACGACTGACATTATTTATTAGCATATTGCTGCATCTATAATAAACTATATCAATATAAAAACAAATACCTGGCAATTTCACTGGCTTTGTAGTAGAAACTGGAGACAACAAACATTATACCATATTCTCATGAATCATACTCTCTCTTTATTATCAATCTTACCATAGCGTTTGTTAGAAGAAATTGAGCCATCCCAGTATACTCCAACTGTATTGGACTATTATAGCGAATGGTTCTACCAGTGCATAAACAAAATCACTGCCGACAGTCAATACAAATTTCGCCATTTCATTCATGAATTGAATGATTGGTTTGCTACGTTGGTTGTCCGAAGTTTGCTGTGCACCACGTTGTTTCGAATCCGCTGCTCCATCCTTTTCATTACTGGCATAATTAATGAAAGTTTGATAGTACACGTTGCGAGATAGCAATATTGCATACAGTTTTTTATATTGAGAATTCTCTTCGGATTGCTTTGGAACATCTCTTGGAGTTGAATAAGTGTCGTCGCCATTAGCCGATGAACTATCTGTTTCGAATCCCATGAGTTCAGTTTCCTGATAATTGTCATCCGGTGGAAGTGTAGCACTAATTTGGTCATTATCGTTAACATAATCATGTAAATATTTATCTTTCATGTTACCACTTGAAGTCTCTGCATCAGGCTTCATGTAATTTCGTGCCGTGTGCGTTTCAGTTTTAACTTGTTCTTGATTCCAATCAATAAGTACTGCCAAGAAAAAAATAGAGAATAACCCTACCCAATACCGAATATAAAAGCAACCATTACATTTCTTTGATTGTTGCTGTTGTCGTTTCGTCTTGAACACAGTAGACGTTCTTGTCGGAGTCGACAATTTGCGAAATGTCCTGGTTGAAGTTTTTGCCGGGATTGACTCAGGAGTCTCGTGTACGTACTCACTAAATGTTTTCCAAATATTGCGTTTTTTAATTTTGGCCGTATCTTCAGAGTTCTTCATTTGCATGTAGTAATTGCGTCCATCAACAGTGACACCATCCTTAACGGTTGACAGCCCATTTTCTACAAGACTGTTATTCAAATTCAAACCATTCGTCCAAATCCATCTGTAAATTTCGTAATTTCATAATTTCATAATCATAATTTCGTAATGATGATAATATTATTAGTAAGTAATTGAAAACCTACACTGAGTAGTGTCCGTATCTGTCAACGTATTCAACCTCGACTCGTACGTGCTTTTTAAGACAAAGATTTGATACGAAAGCTTTTGCTTTTTCACCAAACGGCTGCCCCCCATACACAGTTAGTCCTGGTCGTGGGCATACGATGCCAGCAAGGGTCACAGTCATTATTAAATTTGAAGGGTTGTCCAAGTCCGAGTCCAAAGGTCGCAGACTCAGTTCCGAGCCAGAAAGAACCGACATGACGATCGCATTGAAACGGTCAGGAAGAGTGTCTTTTTCAGTTACAGATTGGCGTCTGTCGTAGTCTCTTTCTTCTTCACCTTGTTCCTGTTCCTCCTATATCACACAGAAATACAAAAAATACAGTGGTACCTTAAAACTAAAATTATCCTATTTTGTAATTCGAAATTTACCTGTACTTCTCTGACGGTACTACTTGATGACATACTCTCGGTGTCACACTCATTTTCATAGTCAACTCTTCTAATTGGCACCAAAAGTTTCGTCACATCCTCCAAAGTTTCCGAATCCAGTTTCACGTAAAGTCGCCCATAGAACGCGTTATTCCTTTCATCCTTCCGTTCAATGTAATAGGAAACAGGATTTCCCAATACCAAATTCTTAACCGACGACCATATTGCAAACCTTTCATCGGTCCTGATTTCAAAAATTCACAAATTTAACATTTTCATGGGTTACTTACGTATTCTAGATACAAACGTGATTTTGCCTAGGTTATGTTTGTTATCGTAGGTTTAACTTACCTATCGTAATTAGGCATGTTAGTCATACAAAATTGAATTTCATCTATGATACAATCATCATTTTCGTACCGTACGGTTGATATTACAACTAAGCGTTCGCTTACCACCTAGACAATATTTTTTCATTTTGTTATATGTTTGTTAAACGTGTTAAACATGGCTCAAGAACTGTGAGCGTCTTACCTTCACGACACTGCCTTGTAACATCGGTGTTGGAAAATCCATGATGATGATTCACAATTTATAATTCAAATGCTGCAATTTCAACTTTAACAAACCGTGTATATTTTTCAATGCTAAATGAAATAAAATTTGGTTGTTACTTCAAAAACCACAAAAAACTCAACAAACTCAAAACTAAACTGTTTTCGTCTTAATTGGTGAAACATAAGTTTTTGGAAGAGAGCTGCTCACGTTGTTCAATTCAAATTCATAAGTTGTGTACATACTAGTGTCCAATGTCCACAACTTCTACCTTTCTTTCCTTGTGAGGATAAATTGAATTGGCTTATCATTCCTTCATAGTCCTTCATATTCTTTTCAGGATTTGGAGACGTAAATATCCAATAAGCGTCCGTCCAAAGCCTTTTCATAGGATACATTCTAATTTTTCTAATCTCTTAAATATACGTTTATGTGGCGTTTGTTTGTAGACAACGCTAGCTAGCTGGTCTGTGATAGTAGAGCAGAAAATTCTTGTACGTTTACCATGAATAATGTTATCAATTTTAGCCCTGTGTAATCTAAAAACTACCAGTATTTCTTTTTCTTCTTGTAAACATTTTCATGAGTTGAATTTGTAAAATCTAATATACTGACATCTTTATAGAATGAATCACCTTTCCGTATTATTTTACAATACCCACACATTCACAACGTTAATATTCTAAAAGTAATGGTGAGAAGGCTTTCGTTTGCGTTATGCAGCCAAGCACTCGATACTGCCAAGTCAATTAACGGTGTTGTTGTTGCTTTTTCCGTGGTTGTAAGAATATCAGAAAAATAACAAATCAACTCATCGCATGTTCACATGTTATGTGGGCGAATGACGAAGGACGCGTCGTAATAAACAGTAACGGGTTAGAACTCTCACCGAAAACGTGCAAAATTCTAAGTTATGCATAGTTTTGTACCATAGTTTGTAGGTTGTTGTTGAAGAAAATTAAACTTGGTATTGATATTAATGCTATTGATATTTACACGCTTATGATGCTGCGTACTACTATTATAAAAAGCTACCATTTAGATGTGTTAGGGTAAAGTATGAGCAAGCGCATACAGTAATTAGTTGTTCCAACTTTCAACCCAACTACCATTAATGAATTTATGCTTGAACGGCATAATATTATACAAAGTCATTGTGAATGTGAAGGATGGCTACATACATTTTGAATGCATCATTTTTCTATTTTGAGATAAAGACAGTGAGTTCAGTAGGAAAGTCAGAATGTTCATTTGATTGGATGCCATGAGGGCCAAGTGGTGACGAATTTTCTAAAAGGTAAGATGAAAGAATAGATATCAGGTCTGCGTATACCATGTCGACGTCGCCCACACGTTTACACAATTTCGATGAAGTCACTTTTCGAATTATTTTCAATAGTGAAGTCAAGTGGGTGAAGGAGAAATTGTACGGAAAAGAGGGCGAGTGTGATTTAAATAGGACACGGTGAGGGGAGAAGCATTTCCTAGGAAATTTTCTTTAATAATGCAGGAATGTGAGAACGCTTATTTTTGTAGCCGAATGCAACTGTTTTAAGTGCACTACTGCTAAGATTACGAGGAACATATAAACAGAACCGGGGGATTGAGATTGCACATGTCAAATTTCATTTTGTGTTAACATTTGTGGATGCATGACGGAGGACGACGTGTCGACGAGTTCATGCTGAGAATAAAAATTTGGTTCAAGGCGACAGTGCCGCACGCGGACAGCTGCTAAGCAGTTAATTCAATTGCTCAGTAGCCAACGAGAGAGAAAACAGATTTCTTAGGTTGCGTCTTTGCAAGAAGTCAAATGTGTTTATAGATGTTTGAAGAAACTCTGTTTTTTCATTTTTGCACACGCTAAAGTGGCTAGTGGCTAAAGACGACATGGTTAAAAGGAAAAGGAGGATATATACACAAAAGTCAAAGTCAGAAATGAGAAAAGAGAAAGGGCCACTGCCACTGGTTTTCTCACCGGTTTGCATGTTACCAAAATCTTAACAGGGCGTGAGGAGCTGATGAAACGTGTAAAGAAGCACTACTTTGGAGATGTATCATCCTCATCCTGAGATAATTTTAGAAGCCGCTATGTGGGCGGAAAGTGAAGTAGAAGATTCCAGAAGTCAAGGAAGCCGCTTTCTCAGTGTTTCGGAATTTATTCAGAGTTTCTGTGAATGTGGGCCGTAGGAAATAACGACGTTGTTCACAGAGCCCTTGCTTCAACACCCACTCGGCTATATAAGCACTGCAACTTTGGTCAGTGGGACACACAATCGACCAACTATTCAGTGAGCAACGTCTCAGAAGATTCTATTTACATTTGAACAGTGACAGTTTGGACCACAAGTCGCATCACAATTTCACAATGGCTTTGGAGAGACAAGTTCGAGCTAAGGTAACTTTTCATTATCTATATCATACTTTCTACGGCCACGGAAACCATAATTTTTGAAATCAATCATACTCCTGAATCCTGAATCCTAGAAAGTTTATACGATTTTCGACATATATTTTTAAAACACATAATCATTGCATTTGCTTGGTTTTTAAAGTTGATGGGAAAGCGAGATCCCGAACAAGAACGAGAAGCTTTGGAATGGATCGAATCAGTTCTCGGAGAGAAGTTCCCATCCAACAAGTTGTTTGAGGATGTCATTCAGGATGGAACGGTTCTTTGCCGAGTGATGAACAAACTCCAGCCTGGAGCTATCCCCAAAATTAATGAAGCTGGAGGCCAGTTTAAAATGATGGAAAATATTAACAAGTAAGGTTTAAGAAAAAGTAATCCACAGCTTTCATTAAAGCAGGCATCTTTTAAAGAATTTTGTGCATAAAGTACATTGTACATTGCTTGCTTCCCACTTCTAAAAAAACAAAATGTAGAACAAGTTGGGTAAGTATGCGTAAATACCAAAAGTGTCACTTCCTTGCCTTGAGTCGAGTTTCAATGACTCTGCACTCTTCAAGTGAAGTGCGTTCTGGCAGAAATACTATCATTTGTGGAATTTTTACAATGCATTCCAAATCCGAAACAACATGGCTTAGTGAACCTCATTGTTTGAATTTCAGCTTCCAAAAGGCGATTCAAGTGTACGGCGTTCCCAAATTGGATGTATTCCAAACCATTGATCTTTGGGAGAAGAAGGACATTGCACAAGTTACCACCTGTCTTTTTGCTTTGGGACGCACAGTAAGCATACAGCATCTAATTTTTTTTCACAATTTTAATCCTATATTATTTACATATATAAATCTTGATACGCCATAATTAAATTGGACTAATTTTTAAAACAGACATACAGGCACACAGAATGGCCCGGACCATGGCTCGGACCTCGCCCTGCTGAGGAGAACAAGCGTGACTTCTCTGAAGAAACTCTCATTGCTGGCAAGACAGTGATTGGACTTCAGGCTGGAAGCAACAAAGGAGCAACTCAAGCTGGACAAAACATTGGAGCTGGACGCAAAATCATTCTCGGAAAGTAAACGGTTACAACAAAAAGCCAACAATCTAAACCAATATGAAATTAAATTGCCTTCTTCAACGCATGTGCAATTCGGTGATCATCGTCAAACCGCCGACCATCTCAAGATGAACTGATGAAAAATCTCTATATTTCTGAACTTACAAAAAATGCCACTCTTACATGTTATATTACTGTAAATAGTAATGTTGTACATAAATAGTTTGAAACGTTACTTTTTTCAGCAAATGTGTCTTTTGTGCTGTGCACAATCGCTGTTTAAGCTGTAATAATATATACTTTTCTCCTCATTCTTATAATCCAGCAGTTATTCAACTCTTCATAATGATGCAATGCCCACCTGCTCTCATCTCATGTTACATACATTTAGGAGAATAAAAATATTTATTTTTGCTCCTACTATACCTAATTGTTGTTGCAGGCTAAATAATCATGTTCCGAATATGAAATAAAAGTTTCATTTTTCACTGGAATAATGCAATGAAAACAAAAAGGAAAAATATTTTTATTCTGGTGCTTTAGTTATTGTTTTTCAAAAGGTGAACATGTACATCAAAACTATTTTCCTAGTCGTTGCCCTCTTTTTCTGCATTGCTACTCTTCTGGTATTGATGATACTATTATTGCGCCGGCAATATTTCTGAATGAAATTAGGTACATGGATTATATTTGCATTTTTATCCCCAAAACGATTATATAGATTAGAAATTATCAATTCAGAACGAAGCGTTAATTTTTTGGGTTTCAGGAAACGTCTCGTCGCCATTTAAATGAAATGGTATTGACACAGATTGAATTGCATTTTTCGATACGTCCCTAATCTTATCTTGGCTGCTGCTTGTACGATGAATTTTATTTCTTTCCTTTATCTTGGCAGACTGCAACAAAATAAGCAGTGCAACGTCAACATTTTCATTGTTTATGTCAGCAATAATATAACGTAAAATTGGAGTTGTCAGTTTCATATACATGTTACAAGATACGGCACATAAGAGGATTATTACTGTAAAATGGTATTGACTATATTTTTAAAATGCTGGGAGATATAGACTACAAGGTATTACGGTAGTCTGGAGTCATTATGATTGTCTTTATCAACCGCAATTGAGTTCATCCTTTTATCTGTGTAGGTACTTTAGAGTATGAGGACATGGTCATAATGTCAAAAGTGCAAAGGCTCCGAGGTTGTGATCTACCCACACTACTAAAAATTTATTCAAGACTTGGCAAGAAATCTGAATGTTCGGTATTGCACTGGTTTTCGTCCCTCGTTTCCAAGTAAGCATTGCAACGTGGACATGACAAGTGAGCCGAGTGGCTGATTGCGACAGTTTGAACAGTGTGTCATTGAGTTTTTGTGTGTCTGTGTCTACTCGGGTGAAACGTGAAGGAGAGCGGGTGACACCCGTGACACTCTCTCTCTATGTGGGCGTCCGTGGTCGCAATGACATTGAGAGGTGGAAAAGAATATACACTCGCACTCGCACTCCTGGAACATTCCCCGATTTCGTCATGTTAATATTGGCAATCCTGAGGGCCGAGAAAGCTTTTTCGAACCACCAGCTCCTCCTCCACCCTTCCTTTCCCAGAGTGATGACAACATGCTTCTCTTCACTCTGAGTTTACCAGTTTGTTCCCAAGATTCATGTCACTATTTATCAACGTTTTCTATTTTATAATTATTTTCTTCAAATTCTTGTCCTTGTTTCTTTTCCCATGGTAAATTCGATGCAATCATGATGTAGTGCATCATGGCACCAACGAAAAACGAATAATAATAAAAAGCAGAATTTTCAGTTTCTTTCAATATAATAAACTGTTTATTGTATTGCCGTTTGTTGTTCGGCCATCAAAATCAAATCAGATTGTATTTGATTATTCATCAGCTTTTCATAGACTCCAAAAGTACAGAGTTTATGTTTAGTTTGCATAAAAATAAATATACATTTGAAGACGTATGAAAAAGTGTCGCAACACGATGCATGGTTTCTATGTACAGTCTTTCTCTTACAGAAATATATAGTGGAACTTGGAAGTTGCGTAGAAAAAAAGCTTTTTACTTTTTTTGCAATTCACAGTGTAAAGACTTCATTCACCGATTCCTTAGTGGCTAATGATAGCAAAATATTCCTTCCTTTCAAGTTAGGTAAGCGAAGACTAGAGACAGTCTGACTAGGAGGAAGCTTCTTCACGTCAAGTGCACGTGCGGGTCGTATCATTCCATAATGTCACGCCATCGCCAGTGTTACCATGTGAAGAACGAAATTCTCTCTATTCAATTTTATAAATCTATCTAGTGATGATACAAGTCGAAAAGACGATCCATTATTCGTCCAAAGAGTGTCGTGGCTCGGTTCATCAATCTCTTTTTATGCTAAAATTAACCCTTTCCAGTTTGTAAACACCCTTTGCATCATTTGTAAGAAATCTTTCAAAAATAATCTCAATGCATAAATATATTTAACTTCATTATGTTTTCTATATGCCCGGATCACGCGACACGATATTTTTTAGGTCTATGTTATTTGCTTTTCATACAGTACAACCTCAGCATATAGTTACTAATTTCAAACAATCAATTAGCAGTAATTTACGTAATTTACGAAACATTGTACGAAATTGATGCATAGAATAGTTTATTATAGATTTGTCACAAATTGACAATTATGACAATAATGTGATGTTAAGTATCATCAATTTCATCAAGCAAAAAATACTTCTTCAGGGATCATTTACGTAGCACACATGTCCACATTTCGCAGGCACATTTATGTGACACAAAACATTTCACATGACGACTTTGAAAAGAGTTTTGAAAATTATTTTGGTGCATGTGACGAAGTGTAAGAGTGCCCTTGAGTCCTGTCATGTTCCGACTTTACGACGTGTTGATTCGTCTGTGAGTTGTGGCAAAACTCTTCCATTGGTTTTCACATCATAATTTGCCACCTTATCGACCTACTGACGAATTTATTTGAGAGCAAGTAAAAATGCACATTAAATCTCTGTTCAAAATTACACTATAGTCTTCATGCAAACCTTCATGCTTCTATTCACCATGCAGCTTATGCGATTGCCACTAGAGCTTTCACATTTTTATTATTCATTTTACTAGACAAGAGCACCGCGAAGCAGGATTTGCGTCGGCGTTCTTTTTCATTTCCTATGGTCAACGAAACAGAACCTTGTTACCTTGGGATAGAATCAGGGATAGAATATGGTTTTGGTTGTTCTTCAACATTCATTTCAGCATCTTAGAAAAACATTGGAGGATGAAAGTCTGCAAATTTTAAAAACCGTAGAATGAAATCGTGAAATGTACATAGAATGGCGTAAAATGCATTGAATTATTGCAGGAGGCCTGGTGTCGTGTGTCGCCATCGCTTACTCATGTACTGTGTAAACGTTAACGAACGAAACTGAGGATTTCTACTTTTCTACTAATACTTGGTTAGATTTGCAGTTTGCTTGCTTCTTCCTTCCCTGTTTGCCTGGTTGAATAGCCCGGCTGTGTCACGAAAAGATGCTTTTTCTCCGTGAACGTGGGATGGAACATTCTATTCCTATGCTGGAGTGCCGTGTGCAAAATTTTTAACAAAACTAAACGCCCGGAATTCTACTCATCTCATGTGCTACGCGTTCGTTCCCTGTACTACTTCCGTGTGTGTCATTACATCCTCCTTTCAGTCGACTGCTTGAGCTCGTGGATACTTGTTCTTTGTCGGATTTCTCTCTTAGGTAAGACCGTAAGACTTCCTTCTATTTCTGCACCTAATTACTAGATTTAAAAAACGAAACAACTTGCATTTAGTACATCATGTGAAAAGTGGGAATCGAACGTTTCTAATCAAAAGCATAAGATAGTTAGTTTTTTTTACTTTTATTGAATTTTTGCATGCACCTTTAAGGGCATGCAAAATGCATACCGATTTACCGAATATACTTTTTTTGTGTATAAAATTGAAAAGGGAATACTTTTCACTGGTTTGGATGAGACTATTATATGGTGAAGCAACTCTCATTTCATAATTAGATTTTGCTGTTTACCAAAATTAAGAATGTGTGAAGTTATCCAAATGCAGTCTTAAAGTATTGGTTTAAAATTCAACGAAAAAGGTTCGTGCAGACCCGAAACATTGGTTTCTTTATTATCGTGTAAGTGCTGAACGAGTTGAACGTTGAACCCCCTGCTGTAAATAAGTTAAAATATTCATACACTTTTAGCCGTGTACAAAATTTAATTTTTAGTACTAAAGAAAACTAAAGATTGAAGTTTTAAATCATAAACGTAAAGGTTGCATTAAGGCTGAAGTATGTGAAGCATAGTGCACAAAGATAATATTGTTTAGCTGTGGCGTACGAGTACGAAAAAAAGTAGTCGACGATAAATAATATGTTTCGTAGTTTGTTTCTTATACGTTAATGTTCCTAAGTGAACATTTTTCACTGAAGTTGATTGAATAGGAGTAAACATGTTGATCATTTGCTTTTCCGGAAAGTTTGACCGGTGCTTCTGATTAAGACTAGTAAGCAGACAATTTGAGGAACGTGGCAGAAGAGTTGGAATAGTAATGACAAATGCAACTAAACGAGGCCTTTGGTTGGAGAAGGAGTGAGGAGACGGTGTAAGGATCTCGTTGAGACGAGGCACAGATGCACTTCGTCATATTACGGTTATGTAAATATATTTAGCATCGTGCCAAGATCCTTATCCGGAACATGTCGGGAATGTAAGTCGTGGGTAGAGAAGATAAGGTGATAGTCTTGGTGCAGTGTGTTTGGGACAGTGAGAAACGGAGTTTCTTTCCATCTTGAAGATATCTCGGAGCAGTTGAAAAAGAACTGGATAGAATGTGAAAGAGAGAATTTCAAACCCTGTAATGAATCTAGACGGTTTTTCCATAGTCATGAAGCTGACTGAAACGAAACTGACTTTTATGCATTGAGCTTTGTGATTCGCCAAGAGCTTATGCGTTCATGCTTTCAAAATTACGGACATGAATTCATGAATTACCTATTTTAAGTAAAGGATTACTAGAAACGTAGACTTTGATTTCGTTCAAAAGCTTCTTCCTGCTTGCGAGAACGCAATAGTGTTCGTTCACCGGTGTTTTGAGAAACATTAAGAATATTTGGATAGCCGTTATGTTATGCTGTATATGTGGACACATGACTGCCAATGGCAACATGCCGAAACGAAAAGTCAGTCGGTCTCGTGTTGATGTGCGCCTTGACGATGAAGCGATGTCAAAAAGGAGAAAGAAAGAAAACCAACCATTTTGGCATGTCAACAAAAGTAGCATCTTTCGTGAGGCATATAAAGTTGTTTTGCGGGGCGAATCGACGACGATCCTTTGCAAAACCTGCTTGGTTCCTGTAGTATTTTTCACCACAGAGTTATCATGAAAAGAAATGGAAAGTTTGTCTTCGTGAACATTGCACGCATCATGTTGAATGCTACATACTCTTTCAATGTAGTATTATATACTCTGTCTTCTTGACTCATCTCATCAGTCGTTGCTTCATTTTGTGTTGGCTTTTGTGCAACTGTACGTACTACTAGTAGTACGTAAAGACTAAGCGCACGACCACACCACCACGACCCGTCCATGGTGAATTAGACGTTTCACCAGTTGGATAGATGCAGTTCTTGGGCTTATGAAGGTAGGTAGAATTGAGAAAAGAAATGCTGAGACGAGCCAAGTGAGAGAGCAGAGAAAAATAAAAAAAACGAAGCAAAGGAGGCGAGAGCGGGGGGAGAAGCATGGAAGCAAAACCGGGCGGACCTGACGAGGAAGTTGGAGTCGGAGGGAGTCAAACTTAAAGGACATTCAATCCGGAGAAGAAGACGCCGTTGCAAGGGATGCTGTCGCAGTCGATATGCAGTCTTCCTTCTAGGACGTATGAGAATGACATGGACCATACGAGCAGGACACGGTGTCAGGAAAGCCATTTAGCGAGGGGATGGGGCATCACCATGAGGCCCCGTCTCACCCGATGACATTCTTGAAGATTCTGAAAAGTAGACCTCAATATGTATTTTAATAGTCAAAACCAAAGTCTGCACCTGCATGATTCACACGCGTTAATTTTAGACACGACTTCTTGGCAAGTATCCCTCCACTTCCTTATTTGGTGTTACGCAATACGATATTAAATCCCTTCCATTGGCCGCTACTCGTCGTCACCAAAGTGCACTCTTTGATCTTTGCATAGCCTTTGTCCATTCCACGTTTCTGTACAATTGCTTCTGCACACGGAGGTCAGGGGTTAAATTCAGCTTTGCAGTCTGGTCTCTATAACATGCATATATAGTTAGTACGAACTCTTGCAATCTATATGATGAACCAACATTCTCATGCACACTGCACACATACTATACTGCCATGTCATATGGGCTAATGCTTAAACTGTGTAGTCTAAACGTATTTAAAGCTCGACAGTCTTTCTACTTCCAAGACTTTTTGCCTCTGGTCTCCAGAGACTGTTTAGGTTAGCAATGCCATTCTAAAGAGTTGAACATTGGAAGATGGAATGAGCAACGTGCAGTCTCACTTCCGGAACAAGAAACATACCGAAATCTTCCAACAACAGTGCTATTCTCAACATTGACGGTTCCATTCACCCCGGTCAATGTCTACAGCGTAGCGGCTGCACAAATCGAACGTATTACTATAAAAACTACTGTTTAACGATTTTATGTTCTTTGACAACAATTACATGTATAGTCAAAGCCCTATAGTTTTTAGGGGCAGCATTAAATTTAATTTCGTCACATGGTGAAATTTTTATTACCCTTTTGTCAGAAATATTACATTCTCATGACTGAGAAACGAACATTTTCCGTAAATAATTTTACAGCCTTTTAATAGTTCATGGTTAGAAAAGTTTGAATCGTTATAAACGTCTAATAAGTACTTACAAAGAATATGATGCGTTAATTTCTAATGATGAATCATGAGGTTTTGCCGAAAGGTTTCATTTCGACATTGAAATTGGCAGTTTATTGCTCATTATAAGTCGCAAGTGCTTTTCGTTAACATACTTTTAATAGTGTGCACATGAAAGTACACTTAAAACAACGAAGCGTAAACACTAAAATTGACTTGACATGAGTTGATTTGTTTAAAATTGGAGTCTTATAGTTTTAAAACAGTTGATACCACAGATACACAACTATATGTATACGTAAGATGTTGTTTGCCAACTGCAGCCAAGAAATGTCTAACGCCCACCGTTTTCTCATTCTTTCGTTCTGTTAAGAGATAGAAGATGCATTACGTCATAGCTTTTCGTAGATTCGCGAAGAGGAGGAAAGAATAATTTTTCTTTGTCTTAAGGCGTAATAGTACTGGCATATCTCATAAAATTGTTGGACACATTATATCCATATTCACCATTTGTGAAATTCAATCACGATTATTCATGGTGTTTCAAACACTATTAAAGCGTTTTTGTTGCGCATTCACGTTCGTTCCATCTCCAAAATTCAGCTGATAGTAAAAAGTGCATTTTGTTTTTATGATGTTGTACATAAGAAATGTGGTTTGATTTCTTATAGTAAAGTGCATTGTTGGATTTATTTAGAATTTGTGGCAAAATGCCGTTCAAGCCTCCAGAGAACCCCAAGTGCCCCAAATGCGGAAAGTCCGTGTACGCAGCAGAGGAGAGACTCGCCGGTGGACAGAAATGGCACAAGACTTGCTTCAAATGTGGTACGTCTCTGTTTTTCGATTTCTAATGCATTAACAGATACGAGTTCCGGACATTTCGTTAATCAATAGGTGCCAAATGAAGTGATCATGGACATTGTAATATTTGCAGGGATGTGCAACAAAATGCTGGACTCCACCAATTGCTCTGAGCATGAAGGAGAACTTTTCTGCAAAGTGTGCCATGCCAGGAAGTTTGGACCGAAAGGATATGGATTTGGTGGTGGTGCCGGCTGTTTGTCAATGGACACTGGTGAACACCTTCAGGGCGGGGAGCCCGGCAGGTAAATTAGAAATCATTTTTGGATTTCATATCATATTCCTACTACAATTCACCAACCCGTGGCTTGCAATCAACTCGCATTCATTACAGTCTTCTTGTCGAAGTGGCAGTCGTGTTTAATGTCAGACTTTCCAACCCGTGTCATGTCATGTCATGTCAATTTTGTGCACAACGTCATGACTTTATTACCCTTTTCTATAAATTCCTTATTATTAAATTCACACAACGGATTTTTTGGAATGCCTTCTATATTTGACTTTCAAAACATTTTCGTTTAACTTTAAACTATGGTCTTGAATGAATTTTGACTTTTTTGACGTTTTCATCGAATATGAATCTCATACTAATGACGACAAATGAAAATTAGTATCATATTTAATAGTATATATATATATAATTCATTACTCGATCAAAATACGACTGTATTACTAATGGTAAATCACGTTACGTTATCTTACACGTTATTTTCTATGTGATTCATGTTATCTAACACGCCTTGGCCATTCGTCTGTCTTCAATTTTGTGCGATGATTGAATGATTGCAAGAAATCTTCACTTTTGAATTCGTCCTCGGAGAAAGTGCAAGAGACATACAATTTATTGGGACCCTATCTTTTCTTTCACGGTCATTATATCGTTTTGGCATCCACCCTGTATTTTCTTCCCATTGTTGCACTTTACATGTTGATTTGACGAATCCTGCTCTTATGTTGTTCACCTCCTGTGGTTCCTTGCACTGTCTCATGGAAAGGCTCTGGGAACAAGTCGAGTTTAAACATTGTTTGTTTCGTACGTTGTTGCTGTGATTATTGTGTTGTCTATATACAGTACTGTCAGATTGTCACACTTATTCCAGTTCATTCCCTGTACGAAAATTTAGTCTCTCACTGTCTTTGTTCACATGCCAGTTTTCTACACACTCCTTCTATACCAGACTTTTTCCATGTTAATGTTTCTGTATTGTTTTGATTGCCATGTCCACACACATAATCATTCATTCCAGTTCACCCGACAATGCTTTTTTATACTGTAACTGTAAGTACACAATCGGTTCATGTCAACTTAAACTGCTTAGTATGAAAATAGAGTACACAGAACACTGAAACGACCAGTTTTTGCTAAATGATATATCCGCCACTGGCACACTTAAGTGTGACATTCTGCATTGTTCATGAAGAATCCGAGATTGCGTGCAATCATAAAACACGTTGACAGTTGACATTGACCTTGCCAAGGTAAAAGTGCATTTTTTTGCATGGGACACTTTCACTACATCGCATCCTTTGTTATACGAGTTGTACCATTCGTATTTCAACTGTATGATCGTTTGAGAATGAAATGGAATGAAGGTGTGAAGCACAGTTTCTATACCGTATTTTATAATTTGCCCTATAATTAAGTACAGCCAGCAACTGCGAAGTGATTCGCCATGACTTGTGGAACTTGAACCTTTCCGAACCTCAAGAAATGAGAACATCAACAATTCGTAGCTTGTTTTGTGAATATTGTTACATGTTGACTTTTAATGAACTGCTATGAAGAGACTGATTTGGATTTTCTGTTTTTGATGTGATTATGGTTGTAGCCAAGG
The DNA here is from genome assembly GCA_019776145.1 of Harlomillsia oculata. NCBI lineage: Eukaryota > Metazoa > Arthropoda > Collembola > Entomobryomorpha > Oncopoduridae > Harlomillsia > Harlomillsia oculata. The sequence continues at coordinate 32,643 of JABASF010000124.1, read as the reverse complement.
ATAAAATAGGAAATGAACCTTCCGCTATACTACACACCTTCTGCTACCACTTTCCCCCTTTCATCTACTTCTACTACTTCTCCTCTCAATCGCTGAGTGTCAAAATTGTGGTTGAAAACCTGAAATGCTGAGTAGTTCTTCTTAATTATCCAAAAAACCAACATTTAAAGATACCAAAATTATACTATTTCGACGTCTTCTTTTCTGTATGATTATCTTTTATTTTCTTCAATTTAAATATAGACTTTAAGGCGTTTAAGGTGAACATCTTATTGGGAGTTCGAATCAACATCTTTGCCTACAAAATTTGTTTTCATCTCTCCACACCCATTTCAAGTTGACGCTTGCTGTCGCTGTCACAAAACAAGAAACAAACTGCTTTCCTTGTTTTTGCCATGAGACCGTATTACATTTTACGTACTATTTATGTGTCTGCTAGAAACCTTGTCTGGCTGGACTTAATATGTCAGTGATACTGTCATATCACCCCATATAGTCAATCCAACAGTGAAATGTCACCTTGTGTCTAATAATTTGTGCGCAACGATGTATCAATCTATATAGGAATGGGTTTAGTAATTACCGACCACCAATGAAACCTACGATTTATTTCAACAATCATTTTTAGTACGTGGAGATGCGAGCTTTTGTGGGCCAATTTGAATTACCCAAAAATTTCATCTCAAGTTACGCGTATGAATCCATTTGATTGATGTTATGAAATGTCTTTGGTTCCCTTCATAAGTTTAAAATCCGAACCGTTTCCCAAAAAACATGAGTTTTGGTTTACACTGTACTGCGTACAGATGTTAATACATAGAAATGGGTTAATTGTATTATGTAAATTCTATATTACAAGTGAGTATTGAAGATTTTAAATTGCAAAATGCTTTATTGATGTAATCATTTTGAGTCTGTGTTAGGTGAGAAAGTACGGTAAACTTTAAATGCCCTCATAAAAAGTTTTAAATTTCTTGTTTTTGACATAATTTAATAATTTACCCTTTTGAAATCATGGATGTTATGTAAAAGCGTGTTGTTGCAGGAAGGATTAATATTAAGAATTCTTGAGAACACAATTATATATACATTACACAATACTTTGTATAACACTATTTGCATCGGGCTTTTGCAAAGACTAATAACAAAATAACTGATTACAAACGGGTTTATTAATAGTACTAATTATTTTTTGGACTTGATTGTTCTAAACAGTTTCATTCAAATCTTGTTACTGTGTATTTTCCGTTTTGCGTTTTCACATTCGCAGCAGTAGTTGTTGCTTTGGGAATGCTTTTATTTGCATTATTAATCACCAACAAGCTTGCAGTATAATTACAAAACGCTTATCGCTTTCGCTAACAAGGATACAAAACTGACAATATTGTACAAACTTACAAATGACTTTATTATTAGATTTAGCAAACTGCTTTCAAGCGTTCAAAGGGCTTTTTATCCTTCATACTGGACACAAAGAATTTCCATTTCCGACTGATCCAATTTTGTTGTCCCTCTTGTTGACTTGCTCAGATTTTTTGAAGTTTGTTTCCACAACTAGAAAATGTACTATTGACTATATTGATTGTTATTTTGTGTGGTGTTTTGTAGGTTTCTCTTATTTGACTCAAAACAATTTGCACTTTGACATTTAGCTGGCAAGATCTTTCAAAATCTGTTTTTTCCTTTCAGTATTGATACAGTATACTTATAAACTTGGTTTTCGTCAAGCTTCAACCCACGCACTCTACGGAGTTGTACTGACTTGTGACTTGTACCAATTTTAAAAAAAGATTTTTTCAAGCTCTGCAGTTAGTAAACAGGCTTATTAAACTACTTTACATTATGCAATTGGGTGTTGCAAATGAAAAAATAGCGGAATGGAAGGGATTTCTTTTATGGCTTTGTGTTTGTCCTACTTTCAAATTCTCTTTGATTATCTGCGTCACCATTTTTACCATTTTATCATGTACTTAAGCTTCCGCAAAAGTCATTGGCTAAAAGTAGACAAGTGATTTCATGCGGGTGCCAGATGACACCGACGACGAAGACGACTTAGTCGCTATAAAGCGTGGAATATGGTTGACAAGAATAGGCACAACTGAGAATTTCCTAATGACTTTGTCTTGAAAACCCTTTTGAATTGCACGATTGCCTCATGCGAACGTGTTTGAATGCGTGCTTCCCAAATTCTATTGTGTGGCCAACTTTTGTTGTTTGATTTTCTTTAAGTCTCCTCTTTTCATTTAAAACTCTCTGTGACAAAGAAATGTCTTGTGTCGCCTTTGTTGTATTTCCTCATATAACAGGAACAATACATATTCGCCATAACTATTTTCTTGTCTTGTAAAAAAAATCTGATTGGGATCTGTGTCCACTTGTTTCACCGCCTTTTTTGGAGAATTCACTTCATCCAGCCACACACACACATTATATACAAGCACAACAACACAGAAATAGCGTTAATTGTTAAGATCAAATCAGCCGTTGTGTTTATATTAATAATTACCATTTCATTGTGTCGAATGGTTCAAGTCAACAGCTTTGAAGTTGATTAATAAAGGAACAAGGTTTGCATAACACTAAAAAAACATTGCTTTGACAGTATCTATGTACGTGAATATATAGTAAAGAAGTTCCGTTCGTAGGCTTTCATTCTTCTCCATATTTAATGTATTACACCTGGGAAAAGCAAATAATTAAGTTTATAATTCATGCAGTGTCTCATTCATAAAAATATCATTCATTCGATCTTCGGAATTGTTAATTTCCTCATCAAACGTTGAATACTTTAGTGTTTTGGAGAAAATGTCTTTGAAATGTACAAGGAATACTGTAAAATGGGAGATGGAGAAAGGGTTGAATTGGATTTGAAAGGGTGGAGAAACGCAAATGAGAGAAAGACACCAGACACTCTTCCAGGGGTGAGCGTAACTTACTTTCTTCTAACACTTTTCCTTCTTAATGAGATTCTCCTGTTTTGCGATGCATACGTGATAGGATTGCTATTATTTTCAAAAATCTCTCGCCAGCACAACTATATAAATATCTTTACTATGGTATATATGTCTAATGTTACCGCAATTATCACTGTGTGACCTCTACCAATAAAGCTTGTTCTCTTCTCTACTATTAGTAATTATCCAACTTTCTTTTTGCTGACTATGTTTACCTTTTCAATTTATACCTTGCAGAATGAGCGGTTGAGTTCACACACAAAAATATGATTTTTTCTTCTTCTGGAAAACTTATTGCTCTCGTACACACTCAATTAATTCCAAATTAAAGTGTTTTTGAGGTGAAATGTGCAATTTTGAAAAGAATGAAATAATGAGGTCACTCACGATATTAAGTTGTTTCGTAGCTTGAGAAGGCGAAGGGCGTGAGGTGATGAAGCATGTCATGTGCAATTGTATGCTACATTTATACAAATTTGGTAGTTTGTTGCTAAATTAGAACAGGACTGACATGATGCATGCATGCTAATTAAACGCATGCTTTATGGATGACATTATTTAATTTTTTGCGATTGCATTGACGGATGATGACATGATTAACACCATTTTTTTCTGCTTGTGCTGTTAAAGGATGAGCAAAAGCATGATCGGTTGACAGTAAAAGTTCTAATTTACATCCACTCATTGAACTTAAATAACGATCGCTATACAATGCCGTTTACAACAGCTTTGTATGACTATTATTGCCAAGACATGTTGAAGGTCCCAACCCGCTGAGCTATTATACGCACTTTTTCAAAAATGTTGACTTTCCACAACCAGTGTCATGTTAATAAGTACTGGTTTAAATCTAATGTGAATAATCAGGTTATCTCGGAAATAATGAAAGATCTAGCGTCCTCGACGTTTCAAGTCTAACTCGAGCTGCTTACTGTGTAGTGGATTCATTTCCTCTATAAAGAATACTGTTAATTCTAATTTCATAAGACAACAAAGCAAGTCTGCCTTTTGTCTTTGCTGGTTTTATATAAACGTAGAGTTACTTGAGCAAACGACTCTTATGAAGAAAGCAAAACGACAGACTTGAAAAGTTGAAGTTATATTGTACAGAGTAGCACAGGGTAATTTGTATTTTATACAATCTGATTACTGAAATCGTAATCGTAATCCCCATTTAAAAGATGATCTCACCAATATTTATACAGACTTTCATGACATGTTAAATATTATGATGTTATACTTATTATACTCTCTCTCTCTCTCTCTTTTTCTCTGTCGACCTATCTGTCTTTCTCTATCACTCTACTCTCACTTTCTCTCACTTTCTCTCTCTTTTTAGTTTTATATTGTTTCTCTCATTGACCTTTTAACGGGATTCAATTCAATCCTCTCCATTTTATCTCGTTTGTAGCTCAGCATTTTGGGTTTTGACCAGACTTCACTTCTATTGAATTCCACTGTACTCAATCCTTTTCTCTATTTTTCTTTGTTCATATTAATTTGTTTCATAGTCCTTCCTGCATTACAAACTTTCCCTTCTGTTTTGTACCATTTCAAAAGGTCTTCAAAACTTTCAAATATCTTCTAGCACCTCTGTTAATTTTTCTGCAAAAATGTTCTACAGGTTAAATTTCTTTTCTGTCAATGTTTTGTTGTCATGTTTCTCCTCACTTTGTCAATCTGTTGTTGATCACAAATTTTGCATGAATGTGAAATTTTGTCCTTGACCTTCTTTACTGTGCCATTACATTCAAACGAGAATGTTAATGCAAAAACAGTCATATTGAGACACATTTTCATGATTATCAATGTTTAGGAATAAAGTACAATGTAGTTATAGTATGACTAATTTTCTTACTCGTACGAAAACTGTTTGCAAGTATTATCTGAGCACGTTACGAGAACTAACGAAAAAGTGCTATACTTTGAATGTACTAATTTTAACTCTTGATTTTAACGGTTGTGCTCGATAATGAACGTTGACATGATTAACTCGGTGTCGTAGTAGACATTAAAAGAACACTAATTGTTTTTTAAAAAGTGTTACGAAAGCGACAGGACAAATGAATGCTGGTTTTACGTTCATATAAGTATACACGTATTATTGGTTTGTCGGAGACGTATGTATGAAACAAAGCGGAGAACAATAAAGAGTGTAAAAAGTAGAAATTTTATTTGCAAACTTTGAATCGCCGTTAATAATGGTCATGCTATTAATTTGATGAGTCGTTCTTTAAAGTTTTGTTATTAAAAATGTATTATTTTTTGTTTTCCTTTGCATTTCAGTAATTCATGGCAGGCTATTAAGACGACAACAATCCAAGCTCCAGCAGGAGAAGGATGTCCACGTTGTGGAGGTGCTGTGTTTGCTGCAGAACTAATGTTGGCCAAAGGTCGAAGTTGGCACAAGTCGTGTTTCAAGTGCAAGACTTGTAACAAATGTCTTGATTCGACTAATCATTGTGACGGACCTGATCGAGATATTTATTGCAAAGGTATGCATATATAGTTAGCTTTAGGTAGCTTTTCACTGGGTTTTTAAAGTATAAAACCTCAAACAATTTCTACATCAATAAAAGTTTTTAAACGTATTCTCGAAGTTATTATAATGATAAAAACAAATGGTAGTGCTTTACTATAATGAACGCAGGTTAATGGTTAATATTATAATAATAGTAAATGGTACAAAAACTGTACCCAACTGATTAACGCTTCTGAGAGAACCGTATGTATGCGTTAGCATAGAATTAAAAATGTGACCGTAGGACAATTTGATGAGTTTGGCCCACAATGCAACATTTGAATTCCCCGTGTCTATGTAGTCTGTTATGGGAAAAATTTCGGACCGAAAGGGTATGGGTACGGTCAAGGCGCTGGGATCCTTCAAAGTGACGAGTCGATACTGAATGGGTAATTTCCACTATAATGCAAATTTGCTTCTTTGGCTGACGCACGCTATGCTTCGCTTCTATTTAGGTTGTTACGGGAAGACATTCGGTCCAAAGGGCTATGGCTTCGGAACAACTCTGGCCGTGACATCTGAAGAAGGAGAGTAAGCTCAAATTCGTCACAGTTCCTTCCTTTGTTATGAATTTTCCCCACATTCCAATCAATGTAATCCAATCAATAATAACGACGTTATTTCACACCTTTGTTGTGTCGATTACACCCCAATGCATCCTTTTTTCGTCTTTTTATGAACATGTTTCCTCAAATTTGTTCGTTTATTTTTCAATTTAGTGTAACAATTATCCAAAATATTTTTTTGTCACAACTGATACTCATAGTGTGATTTGTCCTTTGTGATGTCTACGTTGGGTTTCCAATTTGTCCAAGGCATGAACTGTGCACCACTACAAAAAATCTTTCTGCTCGATACTCTCTTTTTTGTCAAAATGTCACGACAAAATGCTCATTCCTGTACAATTAGGAAAATAGGAACAAAAAGACTATCTTCAGATAATTGTACATTCCAATATCGCATCGGTACACCTTTTAAGGTTTTATTCGGTCTACAAGCTTAGGGTAATTGGTGTACACTAATTACCGATTGCCATTTATACTAAATCATTCACACAACACCATTTTTGTAGAATATACGCACGCCCAGCTTTGCTTTTTCAGTTATATTATGCATTCTTGATAGTAATAAACTGGCTTTTATGAATGTGATGTGCAAATGTTTTGTCAGTTTTGCAAATTTAGCCTTTTCATACCCTAAGAAATACACTGAATATTGATTATTTTATTTTTCTGATATTTCCACATAATGAAAACATTTCGTCAAGTATACTACGAAATTTATTATAGTATTTACACACAAGACATGCATTTTCCAAATCGGCATGGCTTTTAAATGTGAGAATGGCGTGAACCTGGCGTGAACCGGTGCTGATTGTTTGTGAAAATGAAGTTAGTGTTTATGCAAAGATGGCTCATTAGTATGTGTACTCTCCACAGCGACCAATATCTGTCCAATAAGCCTCATCTGATAACGGATACAACGGCAATCATGGCAACTGAAGGTGAGGGATGTCCAAGATGTGGTGGACGAGTATATGCTGCAGAAGAGGTCCTTGCCAAAGGAAGAGTAAGCGTTTTCAAAAATTTTTGCATTCTTGTTAGCTGTATACAAAAGAACCAAATAAGACAAGAAATTGAATTTGGTTGTATGTTGTATCAATCTGAATATTTCAGGCGTGGCACAGGAAATGTTTCAAGTGCTGTGAGTGCAAGAAGACTCTTGACTCCATCAACGCTTGCGATGGACCAGACAAGGAGATTTATTGTAAAACTTGCTATGCTAAAAAGTATGGGCCAAAGGGTTATGGGTTCGCGTGTGGCTCTGGTTTTCTACTGACGGACTTACTACCGTAAGTTTCTAATAATAAATACAAAGTTGCATAAATATACTATGTATAGTATATTGCCGAGCAATGCTGCTATGATGCGATGGCGCAGTCTGGTTTCTGCAATTCTAGCATTTGCTAAAGTTTGAGTGTTTAGCGAAGACATTTTGAAAGTCCTAATAACATTAGCTAAGGAGTATGCGTATAATTGGTCGGAAATTAGTGACATTGTAATGATATAGGAACGAAGAAAACGACACACAGCGACCAAATTACTTGACGGATTGTTCAGTCATCAAAGCCGCACCGGGTGAAGGTTGTCCACGATGCGGTGGGGCTGTGTATGCAGCCGAGCAAATGCTTGCACGAGGAAGTGTAAGTCTTCTTTTTTTGCCTTCCGTCACTCGTAAAAATACCTTATCCAAATTTAGCTTTCTCGTCAGACAACAAACATCTCATCCTTCCTCACAGATTTGGCACAAACGATGCTTCAGTTGCGCAGACTGCAGGCGTCCTCTCGACTCCATCTTGGCTTGTGATGGCCCCGATAAGGAAATCTACTGTAAAGCGTGCTATGGAAAGAAGTTCGGACCCAAAGGCTACGGTTACGGATACACTCCCACTTTGGTTACTGTGGGCGAATCCACTGCTCCACTGTAATGTTGTTTACTGAAAAACATTCTAATGATAAAAAGTGAAATGATGCCTTATGTTCTACACGAAATGAAATGAAAAACAAAAATTCGTACTCTATAGGGCGGAAGTAAAGCCTGGCGGAGGCGTTAAGGTCGCAGAAGGTGAAGGGTGTCCACGATGTGGATGTGCGGTTTTTGCTGCCGAGCAAATGCTTTGCAAAGGAAAGGTACGTCATCATAAACGATACTACACATCAAAATCCATAAAATTACTTTTCATTACACGAATGAAATTTGAAAAAACTTGAACTCACGTCAAATGTTCACCCTGTAGGTTTGGCATCGCCGATGCTTTCACTGTGGAGATTGTCGACGTTCTTTGGATTCAACAAATCTGAACGATGCTCCTGATGGTGACATATACTGTAGAGGTTGTTATGCCAGAAAGTTTGGGCCAAAGGGTGTGGGCTACGGACTTGGAGCAGGCACCCTGACAATGTCATAAATCGTCACTGCCACGTTCACAACGCCGCTCTGCTTCATTATCTTTGTTTCAATATATTGTAATAACGAACGAAAGACCAAAATAATGCTCTCTTGATTTGGAAAGATCTTGATTATAATAATATACATATTATACGTACTTTTGACAACGGACTCGCATCGTGGCACAAACATACATCTTTGTATGCTGTGTTCAAGAGAGCAAATAACTTGATAGTCTCAACATCAAACACATTACAGAATTTTAAGTCTCAAGAAAAACAGAGAAAACAAGAAGCAGAGACTTACAATAAATAGCCACGCTGCCACCTGCTACCAGCTCTTTTGCTTGGTTACTATGAAAATGCCATTATTTACTAAATTACTACTCTAATACTAATAATTGTACGGTGTTCCCACTTCAACGTCAACTCATGTGTATCATAATATACGTATATTTGAGTAAATATTCTTGCTTCTTGGCTTCTTGCTTTCACTCCAAGACGTCTTGTTCAATAAGCAGCATTTATGATCATCAAATACGTATGTGCGTTACAGATGTTATGGATAATTTCTGTGCTGAAAGTGAAATGAGAAAAGTGGGTACAGGCACGAAAATATTCCTTTATGAAATCGAGACAAACAGTTGTTGTTCATTTTTGTTCTGGGACTAAATTTCTTATATGCCAATGTCAAAAAAGGAGAAAGCAAAGTGTTTGAATATGGTCAACCAACATTATGCTTGCTGGAACGTGTAATTCAATTGTTGTCAAATGGGTGCAAATGCAAACCCCTCGTTTCAACTATGAAATGTGTGAAATGATGTCTTCATTTTTGCATTGTTTTAAAACGTTCATTGCCTTTTAAAAAAATTGTTCGATTCGATAAGTGTTAAGTACAATGATAGAGAAAGAGAGAGGACGTCCACTTTGTCTTCAGTATTTTAAGAGGTGCTGTGCGTACTAAAAGGCCAGATCATTTTTATTGTATTTTTGGAAGTGTCATTTCTCAAACTTGGACTTTCTTTTCCTTTCACAAAGGAGAAGTTAAAAGATCCCATCAGTTTACCTATAAACAACCCACATGTTCCCTTGTTACGCATTTTTAGTCTGTTTTCTCTTTCATTTACCACGAACGGTCTGTACCGAATTTCCAAGATCGACAAACAATATAAAACTATAAACAGAGTTTGTTTTGTCTGGCACTTTATAAGCTCAAACTACAGTAGTTTCAATAAAGCTTACGTTAAATGGAAAGAGAAATGTTTTAAATAATGTTTAACATTTATTTTCAAATCCGTGTTTCTTTCAATGAACTACGTTTCATACATTTCATTAATACTAATTTGTGAAACATAAAAGTACCCAAAAATTCACCTTACAAACCAATGCTACGAGATGACTATTTTAAAACTGGACGAAAATAAACCAAGAATACAACGAAGATATCAACTCAAAATGATACTTCAAAGACAAACAATACCTTCCAAATTTAAGGTACAGAAATCACAACAGGTGTGATGTGGCACGAACGTACTATTATTAGATAGATAACGAATATTATAGATAGAACACATATAAAAGCTAAGATTCAGTTTGACATAACCTACGGTCATAAATATTGAGCAATTACATTTAATACTGGTAACGTGGTAATATCACAAAATGAATTTTCGTTCACTCATTCTAACCGAGGACGCTTGGGTCCTTTGCTCGTACTGGGTGAGTTATCATCACTGTCCGCTTCATCATCCTTGCTAGGCTTATGAATCTTCAGGCCATATTTAACCATAACTTTTTCTCTTATGAGCAACCCTCTCAGTAACTTCCTCCAATTCCCCACGGCTCTTTTCGTACGTTTATCGGTTTCACGTTTTCGTTGCTCCAATTGATCCTAAAAGGAACGTCTTCAGTAAAACAAATATGGTCAAAACGGCGGAAAAAAATAAATAAATCTGGCATTACCTGCTTCCATGCATCTATCAAAATATCCTTGAACTCTTCACATACAACGAACCCTTCAAGAACTGGATGAGAACCACCAATACGGTAGTCAAACCCAGTTACCGCAGGGGCACAGTCAATGTCAAGTTTTTTAGCAATTCGCTGTAATCCCGGGCCTTCACAGAACATTGAAATAAATTATTAGATTGTTTGTCATAATATATAAGAGAGGTAAACAATCAAACCACTAACATCGTAAATGAACTGTTCCTATTGGAAGCATGCTTTCTTGGTACAGCTCTACATTTCCATATTCACTCCTAGGAACCTTCCCATCTTTTGCTACTAATGGTTTAAATTCTTGAACCTGCCACTTTCCAAACAATTCTAATGACGTTTCGGCTAATTTTTGACCTGACACCTGTAAACATTTATGACTTAAAATTTACATTTATTGTTGTACTAAGAAAATTAATAACAGGAAATCTCCGACTCTTTTTGTATTTTACCCACTTTGCAATACTTGGGACGACCCTTAACCACTTTATAAGGCTGCTCGTCGACACAGACTGATTTTCCAAGAAGCAACCAATTAAATCTTCCCATCAAAGTATGAACCAATTCTCGACGGAACACGGGCTGCTTTCCGACACAGCCAATGGGTTGACTATTTGTTGGATAAATTGCTTCGAACTTTTTAAGATGTTTCTTCAAAACATACAACGGATGATTCACGTATCTAAACACAAAGTAAGAAATTAAATTAGTAGAGTTTTGCTGACTTTACATTTAATAACACTTAACATTTCTTACTGCTGAATTTGGGTTGGTAAACCCTGTGACAACAATTGTTGATCCAAAAACTTATCCTCAGCTTTGTCTCGCCAAGTCCGCTTTCCTTTGAAAGGGTGAATAGCATCATACAGCCAGTCTCTGTCTACACGATCTTTCATGGTTCGAGTTAACCATTGCGATGCATACCGACGAGTGATATCCTTCATGTTATTATCGTTGTCAAAGGCAATGACGTACAAAACCGGCTTCCTGGCCTTTTTCTATATCAGACATAAAAAATGAATGCTATTGAATAATATACACAGAATTTTAACATCAATATAATCTACTAAATTACAAAAAATATTAATTATTTCGTACCTCTAATTCTCGATCGCACATGATTTTCCCAGTACTTAAATCAACTGACACCCAACGTTCTTCTTCTTCAACAAATACTTCTGGCCAAATATCAATACCCTTGCTTTTGTCACTTTCTTCGTCCGAACTAGAAACTATTTTACGACGTTTATCAACAACGTCCGGAGATTTTTTAAGCACCTTCTTTGAAGAAACAGACTGACTTGAAGATGAACTTGTAGATTGTAGACTTGCAGACTGCTGCTTGTTAATGCTTTTTCTTTTAGGTTTCTTGTTCACAAAATCTTCGTCAGAATCAAATGAATATTCCTCGTCAGTGCTATCGACCTTTGCTTTATGTTCAATCACAACTTTTGGCTTTTCTTCCTTAGATTTTTTCATAAGATCACTGTACGGAGGCTTTTTTGGAACTGCAGGCAACGAATACACAAGACGTGTTAAAACTCCAAAAGAACGAAAAATTGCGATAAAAGTAAACGCTTTGTTCTCCGAATTTATGACTTTTCCCTTGCTTAGCTGACGTATTATTTTATCTTCCATATTCATCTTATCATGAGTGTTGTTATTGTTACCAGAAGAGCTCAAATCATCCTGAAGAATACTTGGATTGTGTATTGCGAATTTGGGGACGAACCATTTCAAAAATTTTTCCAAGTAACTCAAATCTAATTTCTTAGGAGGGTAAGATTGCTTCGAAGGTAGAATTGACGCCGCTGTAGCTAAAACTTCTTCATTGTTCAAAATAGAATTGAGGTATCTTCCCCGAGCGAGCAAAATTAATATACTGACTTGATGCTTCAGTAACTGTAGAACTCTCTTTTCTCTGTTGAGTTCTCTTCGTATGCAATCTTCGGGATCGAATCCTTTCTTCCTCCCTGAAATACGAACAAAAATTTTAACTTCCAATAAAACAACAAGGAATTTTTTAACCTTTTTGCTATTAAATACCTTGATGACCTCCTCGGTCAATTACAACTTCAATGGCAGCAGTTGGTTTTTGAGACTGAGACGTACTCGCAACGGGTTCATTTGGTACATCCACGTCTTCCCAACCTGAGCTATCAGTGTCATCAGAGTCAGAGTCAGAATCGCTTATGCTTTGTGGCAGTTTTGGTCCATCTTGCTCAGACGATCGTGACAAATTTTCTCCATAGAGCAATACATCATAAATGCTCATTTTGTTTACGTCCGGAGGCTTTACAGCCCTCCTAGAAGAAGACGATTGTGAATTTGAACTCGTTGACATTGCTGACGACTTGATTGATTTGTTGTCACTACTTAAATCTCGTTTCTTTTCATCTGGTTCTTTGTACTTGGAGGCAGACCTGGGTGTTGACAGTGCATTGGCAATGCTGGTTGAGGCTGAGGACGAATTTAATAAAGAACGTCTTGAATGCGTTTCACCAGGATTGACTTTGTCAACATCATTGTATGAAGACTGGAACGTCGTACTGGATGACGGTCGTATATTGACAACATGACGCTGGTGACGATCTATTTCAGACGAGGAATCTGTTTTCGTAGGCGATGCCACATTTTTGCCAGTATCCTTAGACTTCAATTTTTGTTTAATGTGTACCACACGCGGCGGTGGTGAATCGTCTTCACTTTCAGAACTACTGGACTCGGGCATAAATCTTTTTCGACTCTTCCTCTGTTCTTTATCATTTTTTACTGATGGTTTCGGACTTTGTTGGTCACGAGTAGTACAATTTCTCTTTGATCTTTAAAATACAATTTTTATCTTTAATATTATACATCATTTATATAAAGTTTCAAAATAAATTGTAAATCTACAACATTACCGTCTCGGCATTTTTGTAAAAAATGATGATCACCACGGTGAACGTGTAACCAAACCACGTTTAAACCTGACAATCAATCCGAATGTTCACTTTCTAACTTAGGAAAAATTAACAAATGAAAATGCTCACATGTCAATTTTCTTACAGTATAAATAAATATCTCAGCTTCTCAGCGGTTCTTTCTTTTAGGTCGACTCTTTTGAGCCAAAACACGTGACTTCTCGTTCACGTGTTGGACCCAGATTTCAGATGGCACCTACGGATTCGGGATTCCGCTCAATTGACTTAAAAGCCGGCATGAAGACAACAAAGTCATTCCTATCTCTTGTCAAGGCATCACACCAGTTCCTGTTGAGCTCTCATCCGAGTGGCTTGGAGTCTTTAATTTGTCTTCGTTTTTCGACGATTTTCTCAAACATGTCATTCTTTAGTAAGTTTATCTGATAATTTGCATTTTTTTTCTGCTTTATTCATATTCACAGGCTGCACGAACGTCAGCTGACAAGTTATCCTCTTTTAGGTTTTGTAGTGTTAGAGATTTATTATCACGTCAATTTTTCCAAAGTGTAGTCTAAAGTGGTTTTTCTTGTTCCTTGTTTAGAAACTATATGAAGATGTGTACAGGCAAGAGATAAAATTTTTACTTAGGCAAAACCTTGACTATAAGGACGGCTAATAATCGTATTGGTTTCGGTGTTTGGCTATATGTTTGAAGGTTGAATTGTCAAGTTTTAGCGACCCTTTGCTTTCTATAGTTAGTCTACCTATGGATTTTTATTGCCGAAGTATGACATTTTGACATAGAACTGGTAACTACGGACTATACTAAAATATTTTCTAATGTCCACTCAATAGAGTTGTTCCAGGTAGTTTTTCGTCGGGTAGGTTGTTTTAAGGTAAAAATAACCACGTAAAAAACGTTGTCTACCTTTTAAGATATAAATAATGATACCCGATTATATTGGGTTTTTATGCTTTCTTGGAGAAAATTGACACGTCATCATGTTTCTGTGGTTTGTCTTTTGTATATTGTATACTACGTAGTTTCTTTGTTGGGCTGATTCTCGTTGATTCCGGCTGCTACTTTGTTTTTGCCATTTTATGTCAATAGTCTCTTCTACAGCCTACAGTCGATTTTTGCAATCCTTTGCTATAGCGCTATAGGTTTGTAATATTTGCAAGTGAGAGTAGTATATTTACATTTATACTGAGTTGTGTGTCTTATATTCGTTGTGTTTAATGTTTCAGACAAGATGAGTTCGGAACAGAACAGTAAGAACATGAAACAAGATAGTGCAATTATGTTGGATAAAGCCAAACGAACTGCGGCTTACAAGGCAGTGGATATACATGTCAAAGTAAGAATGTAATATTATAGTAACAATAAAATTTTAAAACAAGAAAGTAGCAATGATTTTTAGGCATTCGGCTTTGTTTCAGAGTGGGCAAGTTGTCGGTGTAGGCAGTGGTTCGACTGTTGTGTTTGTCATCGAGCGCCTTGGTAAACATCAGCTTTATTAAAAATGTGATACGTATATTTGCCAATTAATTACTGTTAACTGCGATAATATGCTATTATGCATTTTATATTTATCCTTTAGCTGAACGGGTTGAAAAGGAAAACTTGAATTTGATCTGCATTCCAACGTCTTTGGAGACACAAGAACTCCTTCAACGTCACAATCTTCCTCTGTCGGATTTGAATACGTCCTTTCCCGTATGAAAAGTTTCAATAATACTTTGGAATATCAAAGAGTGGTGTATTGGTAATTTTATTGCTAAGTTCAAGATTTTAAATGCAACATGGTTATGTTAGGTTGACGTGACTATTGATGGATGCGACGATTGTGACAACGACCTTAATTTGATTAAGGGCGGAGGAGGTTGTCTTTTACAGGAAAAACTTGTAGCAGGTGCTTCCAAAAAGCTGGTGATAGTTGCTGACTATCGGTAAGAGTTTGTCACTTTGAAGGACAGTATTTGAAAAAGAAGAATATACATACAATTTAAATTAGTATTTATTATTGTTATGATGTTTTATTATCATAGAAAAAATAGCTCTTACCTTGGACAGAGTTATGAGCAAGGTATTCCGTTGGAATGTAGCCAGATGGGTTGGAAAGTGGTGATTCACAAATTATCACATCTCACTTTGCCTGACGGTAGCAAAGGTTCTGCGTCGTTGCGACTGGCAAGAGATACAGAAGAACCCTTTGTTACTGATAATGGAAATTATATCATTGATTTCAAAATCATGGCCGGATTCAAGCCTTCTAAGGCTGCTGAAGTTGCGAATTTCGAAAAGTTGTTGAAGACAATTCCAGGTAATGGTCACATTTCATTGATTAGCCTTATTATGTGTAACATGTGGAATCTGTATGTATGCAATAAGTCATAAACTTAAATTTTATTATACTTTGGTTTCTGGTTAGGTATATTGGAAACTGGGTTGTTCATCAATATGGCGACTCGAATCTATTTCGGAATGGCTAATGGATCTATCCAGACCAAAAACGTTGAGCGGGACACAATCTGGGATGATAATAAAGGAAAAGTGTAGTTCGCCATTGAAATTATATGTAAAAATTGTGATGTGAATGGTGATTCACAAATTATTTAACTTGTTCATTAAAATTCGTCTTCCAAAATTCAGACCCGTTTGTATAATATGTTTTCATTTTTTTATAACGTACGTTTTTCACTGCGTGCTCAACGTTTCAGCTCAGGAGAAACTTTCTTCTACTAGTAGTCATATAGTAATTCTTTACCAACTTTCTTTCTTCATTTGAGCAAAAAGAATGTGCTGTGTTATTTTTAAAGATACATACCACAAAAATGTATGCTGGTGAACTCTGAACTGCAAGAAATACATCGTATTTTTAGTTCATATCATGTTTCATTCCATGCCGTTTTTCATAATGACTTGTACTATCGGAACATCACCCACATGAGTTGGCTCTTAACGTTAGTAGTAGTATTATGGTAAATAATGCATTATGCGTACTAGCTAAAGCAGGAATTAACACCCGGAATAGTATAAAGAGGCGACTTCAAGTGTCAACGAAGCTGGAAAGTCAACAAGTCTGTGTGGGTAAACGAACCCAAAAACAGGGAATAATATGCATGTTGATAGGTTTCTGAGAGCAGATGAACTTGTAAGAAAAGGAAAACCTCCTGCTGAGAAAGATCCTCTTTTGATTTTGAGTGTAAAGTGTCATGAATGTGCCATCACATGGTGTGTCTAATCTACACAAACATGCCTTAAAAAGAATTGAATATACATTGAGAAAATATCTTTGTGTAATATCTTTGAATGTCTTTATCCTTCATTGGCAAGATGACATGATATAACTAGTAATAATCATATCACTAATCAATATTGACAAGCGTGTGTGTAATTATGGATTGTTATTTCATACCACAACCAGTAACCTGTATTAAGAGTGTGAGAAATCATCTGCGAGAATGACAAGCATTTATATTAACTAAGACATTTAGCTAACCCAACACTGCTTAGAATGTCAAAATATGAGTGAATGATGTGAGCCCTTTGAACTTTGACTATAAGTTTACTAAAGGAAGTCATTGGAAATGGCGTGATGAGATGAGGCTATACTTGATGTTTGAGTGGGGACGATTGTCTGTTTACGTACTTGAAAGAGAACGAGTGACAGGCTACAAAGACTCTCAACGTCGTGTGCACTGCACTCTGCACATATGCCAGAAGCCTCTTACCATTTGGAAACACAACATGTTGTTTCAATCCAAGTCCACAAACGAGAAATGTTAGAGGAAAGTCAGTGTATAAGTACCCTTGTTATGAGTTTACTTATGGAGACATGACCATTAAAGCCAAATGTCATCATGACAAAAACCATGAAATGCCATCTTATACTGCCCTTGAGAAATTTGACACATAATGATAACAATGAACAAATGGTTTCTTTGTAATCTCCGATATTCTTAACGCTACTCATAGCTCAACTTATAAGATCTTAGGAATTATCTAAAATTTTCCGATTTATCAGTGATTTCATCAATGGAAGTTCAGAAAGATTAAGCATACTTAATAAGAAATAAATCGCATACACTATTAAACATTCTACTTATTCAAATGAAATCATGTACAAGACAGTTTACGTGAAAGAAGCTTCATAGTTTCAGGTTGTTTTGTGTAGCGTTTTCACGGTTCATTGGAATTGTATAGTTGTACTGTATTCTATTTTCGATTTGTGTAGTATTTGAATGACAATTCGTAAAGCAATGGACGTGAATGACAGAACCACAGCTGGAAAGTAATAGAAACGGGAGCAGTGCACGTTCTCTCGTAAATTTCTATTAATTTGATGGCAAGCAGGAGAGAAATAATAAGCGCTTTCTATTCCAATGCTTGCGACGTTTCACTCGACCGAGTGCCTGCTTCTCATTCGACCTCACAGGGTCTATACCTCCACTTGCCTCCACACAGCTCAGTATTGGCTAATTGGAAGTTGTGTTTGCATTATTTAATGAGTTTCATGCAGCAAGAATTAAGTTTACTTTCCAGTTTTCATTATATGGTCTTCATCATGCCTGATGGCGATGTGGTCGTAAGATTATTCCTTGACTATTAGCTTAATGCTTCATCCTCCTTTCCTCCTCCTTTAACTCCATCCACACTCCCATGCACGGTGAAACTCACAGGAACTTCGGAGCGGATCCAATTCGCACACTTATACTTTCATCCCGTTTGACTATTCTATGTGTAATATCACACTTCCTTTCCTCTCTATTCTCCGCTTTCTATAAATCGTCCAACTTCACTCCAATTCTGCGGAAAATGACATTTTATATTTTAGTTGTACTTAGAGCAAGCATATATAGTCGCACACACGAACACACTTACCATCTCTGGGTTTATATGGTAGTATTACTCCTCGATTTTCATGGGTTTCATTATATTTGTTGCCAGCCTTTCATCCTTCTTGACGTTAACCACTTTGTGAATAACAATATGTAATACTATAGAATGGAATAAATGGAATGGATGAGGGTAAAACATGCAAGTAGTTTATATTCGGGGAAATTTAATTTTGATATAAGATCTTTCGCAATCAAAAAGTCTTTTGGTCAGGTTTATACTTATTTCGTTAGTAAAACTCATTCCTTCTTGGTTTACTTCCTTGTGTTTCAGTGCGTGTAGGCGTAACCCAGAGACGGAAAATTAAATCATTCCGGGAAATGTTTTATTTTCAGAGATGTTTTTAAGTAGGAAATCCATTATATGAGATATGTATTTGTTTCCCATAGAATGACGGTCTTCGTAGTTGTAATATATTGCGATTTTGGCAATTACGATTTCACTTCAATCGAATGGGTTTGATGCTCAGTCCAAGAGTGAAGGAGAAGCTGAGGTAATGAAGGTAGGAAAAGAGGTACAAGTGGGTGTGCTCCGTTTCCGAAGAGAGTCGCAGTCAAGTTGGTGAAAGAAGGAGGGAATTTCGGCGACGTTTCTAATATTTCAAAGTCAATCCGCTCAATTACGTGATGCGATCTTGGTAAAACAGAACGCACATCAGAACAGGAAGGGCTCTGGTACAAAGAAAATTTAATCAGTTCGAAAGCATTTCTTCCTATATTTCCCGTTTGATTTCCTGATGTACACAATTTTGTTAATGGCGACGGCATGGTGGCTGACTCGAAAGGTAAGGGTAAGACGTGAAGCTTGAGCCTGCATGAACAAAGAAGAGTTGGCCCTGTTTCTTTTGTACGCTAGCTTTTCCTTCTTATAGTTTGAGCCTTTCAACCAGCTGGCGACCAGGGGCTCTTGGCCAAACAACATTCATCCTTTCCCTTAGCTTAGCCAAGTTGCGAAATCCGACAGGCTCAAATCATCATCCAAATAGTCACACAGGACACACGACAACGGCAGCAAACAAGAAGATGCACCACAGACATTATTTCACATCTGCGTCACAGTCGCCTTGCTTCCTCTACCACTTACCCATATTACTAAGTTCACTCTCTCCCATCCTGCCGAATCACTCTCACTCTCACTCTCACTCTCACTCTCGCTTTCTCTTTTGTATGATAGTAGTGGTAGCAATAGTCTAGTATTTGCCTGTCTCGGACGAACAAGAATGGAGAAGCTGCAGATGAGCAGTCAGCAATTCTGTCATATCAAACTGCCTAAAACTTCTGTTGTCAGCTCCGCATTGCTCTCATTCTCGTAGTAGTACAATAGCCTTTCTCTCTAATTACCATTTAGCAAATTGTTTGTTGTCACCAATACTTATGTAGGAAATTCCATGTCCTGTAGTTGATGTGTAAATGTAAATGTCGGAGAGTGTTTGCAGGTTGAAATAGGCAGGATGACACGTCTTCATTTCGAGTCAGTGCTCTCCTCTGGACGTTGCCCAGCGTGAAAATGTGATGCTGTTCCTGAGTGACATGTCCAAGAGCGAATATCCGACTACTGTCAGTTTCAGGCATTCAAACGACGCAGCATCACCGCACAGGAACCGCTTGGAAATGTGATACGATACGATCCTTTCCCGGACGAACTAATGCAGATATGTTGAAGTGAGTCCGTGTGTGTGTTTGTGTGTGTGTGTCGTTCTGTCTCACTTGTCTCAAATAGCGAAACTCTCCCTTGTCGCTCAAAGTGAGTATTCGAGTGAACTCGGCGCACTCGATTAGTAGTTGGAACAGCACTGTACTACGTTCCATTCCATACACCTAAATTCTACAGATGATGATGCGTTGGTCTGGTCTCATAGCTCTCTCACTCACACTTTATGAAGGCCTTATGAGTGCGCTGGGCAGCTGTCAAAGAGCCACCCTTCACTAATGGATTTCATTTTCCGAAATGATAATTGGAAGTGCACCACAGTGTGTACGTAAATTATTTCTGGGCTCCCCCATCTCTCTCTTTCTCTCGTCTCGTCTTCCATTATTTCAGGCCCTTTCAATCAATTTCCGACTGGGCCAACCCCGTGCTTTCCTCTACTTCTGTTCACTCTTTTCCACATTCGCTCTCTCCTCTCTTCTTTGGTTGACGGCACTATATGCTCGGCTACGACCACTTACTCCGCCACTTGAGTCCTACCAAACCCAAACCACTCTACTGCATTAAACTTTCCAATTTTCAACTCGCTTAAATCCAATCTCATTCTCACAGTAGCTCTTTTTTTAATGCAGAAGGCGTATGGATCAAAAAGAGAAGATTGCAGAGATCCGTGTCTTTTTGTCTGTCTCTCAGTTGACCCATTTAACTCGATGCTCTTCTCCCAGCTACTCGTCGTCACTCAAGGAGCACTACGAGTGCATCATTGTCCTTTCACGTACACATTTCTTTATGGACTTGTCAATTTTGATGGCATATTGTCATCACCTCTTCTATTCACGCGCAACTATCCCACTCAACACTCTTTTACGCTCTTGAACTTAAGCGTCGAAAATCGGGAGCTACTTTTTATATGCACTATCCAAAGAGTTCTGAGAAAGCACACTGATGTCGGAATTGGAGCTCGGGACGTGTGCCCGTGTACATACTAAGGGTTTTCAAGTGTCTCTGTTGTGCTGCATCTATACAAGCCAAGAACACCACCCGAATTCAACACCACTTCTCCAAGTACACCAATAATCCATTAGAACCAATGTTTACCATTGACCCCTGACAACTTTCTCATTTTCTGTTTATTGTACCTAATTCCTATATTCTGTGTTAATATTTCGTCAACTGCATTTATTTTAAAAGCACTTTCAGATCCCACTTGAAATTTACCAGTTGAGATTGTATACTACCACGTATATGTAAAGGAACCCTTAGCATTTCAGATACATTTCTTGTTTACTGAAAAGAGTAAGTAGTACTTTTAAAAAAATTGACTATTGAAGAGAATTACTAAAAGTGCGAGGTTGAGCAGACAGTAAATAAGAATAAAGAGAAAAAGACAGTGTAAGGAAAGAAAGGGGAATGTATGCGTTCGTTTCTGTGCTGAATGAGGAAAAGGGAAAAAAGAATAGGCGTTCGACTCAAGACAACTAAGAAAAGAAAGGAAAAGAAAAAAGGAACGCAGGAGTGGAGTTGAGTTCTGAGCGTCTTTCACTTGATGCCCATAAGTGGCAAAGCCATTAACGTAATGCACCTAGATAGATATTGATGTAACCCTCCACTTCTTATCCTAATGTGAAGTGGAAAACATCTACTTAGTTCATTGCATGGGGAAGAAAGAGAGAGAGAAAGCGCAAAAAAGCCACCACGCAAAAATCCCTTCATTCTTCTCTCCTCTGCTTGTTTACCTTTGTGCAAAAACCAACAGACCGGCTTCTCCGTAGTCATCTCCAAGCAGAAGATGAAGACCATGCTTCCAACCGGTATCCATTAGCCATCTTCACGACTCTCGGTCGAGCTCTCACAAATACCAGCAAAGAGCTTTAGCCAAAGTATAAAGTATAATGCCTAATAGCCCACCGTCGTCGTGATGATGACGACGATGTGTGGCTCTTTTCTCCACTCATTTCAAATCCAATGCTGTATGCTAGCTTCAGCACTTTTACAACTCTTCCCAACCACACGTTTCTGCACTTCAACCTTCTAATCCCAGTTCCTAATTGTTTACGACTCCATTATGCATTCTCCATCTCTCCTGTCTTTCTCTCGTGTCCTCTTTCTTGTGTCCCTAAATTTTTAAATTTTTGAATCCTCCTGTCACCTTACACCTTCATTTTAGGCTGCATATATAAGATATTTTATATTACTTTTAATTGCGACTAACCACACACTTATCTAAAGAACATAAAACTGAAACTTTGCATAACACGTTTTTGCTAATCTTTTGCCACCGATAATATGAGAACAAGATCATTTTCTGTTTACAGTTTTCGTCTATAAAATGCCCTGTTAAAAGTTCCTAGAAACTGGCAGCTTTTTTGCATACGTTCTATGGTACATTTCGAACACCTGCAAAAAACACTTTCAGACAGGGGTAATACATTTATTAGTAAGAATAGGAGGAAATGACTGCTCAACTGCTGAGAATTGCTAAAGGCATTACAACAAGATGGTAATGCTCGAGTACATGGTAGCGGATTAGTATACATACGCATACGTAACGGGACACACAAGTTTCACGAGAACAATTTCAAATTTTAATAGCTGAGCAGAACTTTTCTCCATATGTTAGACACACCATGAGAATTCAAACGACCTGATGTACTCAAAAAAGTTTGATGAAGAACCAATTAATATGCAGACCTTTCCTCGCATGTCACCATTATTACAGTCACTCGTTACATTGCGTTTGCCGGTACCATCTGACAAAAGAAACTGTTTCAGCGTTCAGCTTATGAAGAGGAAGCGGAGAAGAAGCGACAGAACTTACTATTTTCGGCTCATATATACAATTGGAGGAAATATCTAATAACTCTGTTTTTGTTTCCTGATTAAATTTCACACCTCGAACAACAGCAAGGAACAGAGACAAGAGAGAAGCACACAATAGCATCATCCATCCTCAGCCTAACACAGGAAAGCCCACTTGAAACAAAACCCTACAAACCTACAATAGACATTCTGCACACATTACATAGACACAACAGAGCAGGCAACCTCATCCCTATGTCTCATATCACATACGCTTTAACTAATAATGAATGAATTTACAAGTCCTCATTTGCAATCAGTCAAGACCACATAAACCTTTAGACAAAACGACCTCTTGGTCCTCTCAAGTTGCATCCGATGCGATGCTCACTTCGTTGCCTTGTTAGTTGTTCCGTTCCAGTAATAGCAATCTTCTTCTTCTACTCTCCATCATAAGAGCAAAATAACAAGAGCAAGTATTATTTTAAATATCGTCTCTCTCTCTGTCTGCCTCATTCCACTTTACATTCTGTATTACACTTTACATCTTTACTCACACTCAAAACTCAATTCCATTTAACTGTAGTGTATGTATACGCTTCTTTCGTACTCTTGTGACTACCACTCCTACACCGACAACGAAACGATAATATGAACAACTAACGACAACACGACGACAACCGACGCTACCATACTGATAAAATTACATTTTTACTATGTTAGTTAGTCACTAGCATGACAGCTTGGATCGTCCCTTTTTGCATCCAATGTATAATACATGCAAAGGCATTAAAACCTTAAGAGCCAATTATTTTTTAATTATGTACACATGAGCCAACTCATATGTCATGTTTGCCATGAGAAGGATTATTTGTGCACGTTAGCTGAGGACATAGAAAAATCTTATATACAGACAACAAACTAACAAACTAGTAACTCTTCTTTAGTTAATTCCATGATGTTGCTCATTTGCTCATGCTCATTTGCTCATGCTCTAGTGCAAAAGATGACTCAAAAGTGGTGAAGAGTGCAGTAGTAATTACAGTTTCCCACTGACAACTCAGAGCACGTAAATATAATATTCCATAGTCAAAGTAATACTACTCCACGAAACCACATAATATTTACTTGACAGGCCACCACCGCCCAAAACTCCCATTTAAGCAGTAAAAAGAGTAAGTACGATAACCCTTAACCATCTTCTTCCGTATGATGACAACAAAGGAACTGTATTATTTATTAAAACAATTATTTACATTAACAAATTTAATTTCTGTGCTACAGTATTCATTTGATATTTTTGAATGCATGATATTCAAGAACTTAATATATATAGTATAATAGATTGATGTATATTTGAATTGACAATTGACCCTTCAGTCTGGTCAAGTTGGTCAAAAAGTTCATTCAGCAGCGGGTTCACTCGTGTCAAGTGATAATGTCAAATCCGACGACTCATCTCGTCTTCATCTTGTAATGTAATAAAGTAATAAATAATAAGGACGCATTGAGCTACTTTTAAAGATGGACTTTAGTTTCCCATGCTATAGAACTGATAAGGCGCATGTCGTGTCTGTGTGTTGCGTTGGTCGTAGTGCAAATGCCAGGGAGAATCGTAGTGTTTTATTCCTTCGGACTGAATGGCATGGTAAAGGGAAAGGAAAGGCTCTTTTTGGTTTGAGCATTAGGAATAAAAGGAGAAGTGGAAGCTTTTTCCACTATCAAAGTCTTATAAACCTTGCCACGTTGCGTTGCTGGCTTCAGTTTGGTTCAGACTCTCGCTGAGTTCGGAAGCAAGTGTCGTCGTCTCCGGATTCTTCCACTTGTACGCGTGTCCTTTTTCAGACTCTCTAAACTGTACAACTTACAACGCGTCTACGCTCCTCTGTACACTTTTTATATCTCATCTTCTCCACTACTTGTCACATTATATCCTTCGTTTTTTTTGGACATCATCCTACTTATTACGTGTGTTTATCACATGTCCACATACTTTTAATTGCTGTTTTTCATCTCTTATCTTCCCTGTCTCCTCTGACAATCTTAAGATTATACCTCACAAGTCTGCGGGCTGTAATATCCCACGGCACGGCTTAGAAAATCTTTTGAGAGTTGTATTATATATACCGGTGTCATTCTTAAAAGTTGTTTTCGTTTCATATTTCGAGGAATACAAATTTATATAATACTTTTGATAAGTGTTTCCGTGCATGAGATCACAAGAACAGTTTTTTTTTGTGGTGTGGAAAAGTGTATCTATGCAACAGCGGAACGCTGGAGAGTGACTCATTTTGACATGAGACATTAGCATTCGTATTGTACCATTGTAAGTACGAGGTGTGCCAGATCCTCGTGATTTGGAAACTGACTATATTCATTTAAACAGTCACTTATACTGCGAATGACAGACAGACAGCTGGGGAATAAATTTTAATTGGACAAAAAGGAATGCAAAGGAAACCATTAATGAAACTAGTCTTGAATTACGAGCCGAACAACAGCGCAACAGATTAACACTGCGAACACACTACAGCAACGGGGATATTGAGACTTTCTGTGACTGGTCATCGTACTTTGTTCACATTTCTATTATTTTCGAAGATTTCCCACTTTGAGTCCAGGCATTTTGAATCAGGTGAGTATTTTGAATTATTTCTATTGTAGAAAATTGGCTATTCTTTATAAATGAGAGTTATCGTTTTTTCGCATAAACTATGTTGCATATAAAGTAAGAAGTGTGCTTTAACAAGTTCACCGTCTGGTTAAAAATGTATTGATTTATGGTTGCTATATTTTATTTTAATACCAAATATGCTGATGGGAAATTACACGACAAAGGCTTTCTTATTATTGTAAGTTGACGGTAGTTGTTGGTTTTATCAGCTTAATGTGTGCGGTTCTATGCCTTAAGATGGCTTTTAAATTTGGTGATATGAATACCAAGTATAAATGTGCATAATGAGGGATTTTGAGCGTATCTGTAGGATGAAATAGACTCGAGAAATATGTGAACGGACATGGCTGTTTATGCGAACTGGCTTTTGATAGAGTTGGCAAATGGTAAAATAAGTAGTAATGAAGGCGACAAGTTTGAAAGGGATGTTTAGTGAATTGGTGACTTTATTGTTCGAAAGAATGAAGGCATAGAATATATCTGGTGTGCAGTGGCAGAATGCGTTTAAGCGCTTTTAGAGTTGAGGAAAATGGGACTGAAGACAGAGGAAAAGGAAAAAGGACTTTGTTAGAACGTAGAGGAAAACCAGAGGAGATGAAGTGACTCTATGGCACTATTGCTGGTGTGGTGGTTTAGTTGACTAGAAGGAAGGATCTTCGTCGTTCTCGTCCTCTTCGGCAGAGACGGGGCGGAGAGAAGAAAATGTAAGTAATGATGGGACATTTTGGGGCTTGGTAATGTGTAATAGATTTCAGGGTCTGGAGAGTACAAACGACAGGCTGATTGCTTCATTTGGCCAAGTTATTTGACTGTCAGGCGAGGTAGTTAATAGAGCATTCTTCTTCTCGTCCTGGTGCTTTAAATGAATGTGGTCATGGGCCAATGGTGGTGATGTTTTGGTGGGTGCTACAGTGTTTGTGCCTGGTCGACTTCACATTACTTGTCCACGGTTGCATGCGGGGAAAAAAAGAGGCAAAGCAATCTGATAGGGTTTGAATAGAGTCCTTGATGAGCTCTGATTAGGCCCATTCTTTCCTTCCTTTGTACAATGCACACATATTATACAAGGCATGAGGAGGATGGAGGTGACTAGTCCGCACAGTAAAATGCTCACCAGTCACCACTTCATTATACTTCACAATATCCAGGTCACATTCGGGTATAAAATAGCCAGGCATTCGTATTGTCGCCCCGTTGGGCATTTTGCCCCTCTCATTACTCACGGCTATTTCATTACTGACCATGTAGTTATAGTGATCGTTGTCATCGTTTCTCTACTTCCTCTGAAGACGTTCATGCTGTATATTACGTATACAAACCAAAACATCGTCCTTTTCCTCGAATTCCTATCATTGCTCGTTACCTTTGATGTCACAGTTTGAACCTTTTGACAGTGATACTATGAACAATAATACTCGATGAATGTCATAAAGAATAATGGCCTACGTAGTTTAATTCGATCAAATTACAAACACAAAATATGAATGTAGCATTACCAATTTAATATATAGTATGATAGTTTTTGCCTTTCATTTCAAATGATCAGTTTGGATGACAATTTGTGCCAAACGTGCACATAAATAAATGGGTTGTTCAATGTCAAAGTGGTTTGGATTACTTTGTACTAGAGCCCGCAACATTATTGGAAGTAAAAGGAAAAAGGAAGTTCATAAAAGGAAAGTGACGGTCGCAAAGTGTCCACGTGGTTCGTGGCAGGCTGCAGGACATGAAAATCCTTTAGCCATACAACCAATTTCCTTTTGACACACACTAGGTGGAAAATTAATTTTTTAAAGAGACCGTCGGATTGAGAGAGGTGGATGGATGCGGAGAACCGATCGAGGAAATTAGTTTTATAGATCCATCCAAAGAACATCAGATTATTAAAGCCAAATGGAATGACTCTTTCCTTTCCTCCTTCTCTCCCTTCGTCGACACTGTCTGTCTCTCTTCCGTCGTTCAATTTCTTTCTGTCGTCGTGAGAAACAAGCGGAATTGTGTTACGTGTTTGGGTTCCACACGAACATCAGGCTCACCATATAAGCTTTCACTTGTACCACCTTCATTCCGTGCATATGTTCGAGCCATAGTATTAGTAATGCACTTGTGCTATTATCACTACGTTCTATGCTGAGGAAATGGACGTCTTCCTTCTTGGGTCAAGCCGAAAAATCATTGACAGTGTTCTTTGGCCTTCTCCCTGATTCCTGTCTACGTGGTATTGTGTCATCATCCCATTCCCATTACTTGATAACGATAACTTACTACTAAATTTACAGGAAATAAGGTGTGCATTTCATTCTTATTTTGAACGATGCATTGCAAAAGTATAATCCGATCTCTTTGTTAGTTGATTTGGCATTCACAACGTTTATTACAAAATATAATTTTCACGACAAATCATTTTTGTTTATTAGTACCACATTATAATATAGTATAGTTGTAAGGTTGTTACTTGCTGACGCAAAGTTTCTGATAATAATGACTATGGGTCACAGGAGACTTATAGTCACTCAGCAGTGGTTTGTCATGGAATAAGCTGTTCATTGCATTGAAATTTAAAGTTGCAGAGCAGATAATGAATACATACAATTTTAATGAGGAAACATTAATGAACTCTTGCATAGCGATCTAAATTGGCCCTTGTGCCGACTTAAATAAAGTTCTCTGGTGAAGGGAAATGATGAAAACATTAAATTTTCACAAGTTTCCATTTCTCCGTGTAGTAGCTTTGCATGTCGGAGTGCGGGAAGGTCACAGAACTCCAAAGAGAGCGAAGAGTGCACGGTGCGATGCGATGCGAGGTGAGGATGTCAGGGGCAGAACATAGGAATGCAGGAAATGGAATCAGGCAGATGGTAATCCCACAGTGCAACTCTCTCAAGACGCTCGTGGTCCGCTCCTCCAAGTCTTCTCCTCATTCATCACACACACGCCCATATCAATTTATCCGAACGTCAAGGAAATTGGTCATCACTTCAAGCAAAATAGCAGATTACCCGTTATGAACCCATTTCTGTCTTGCACACACTGCCACCCTCTCCATAAATTACCAGGTGCCACGTTTTAATGGAACTGTCCAAATTCAGCGCAATTCAAGTATGACTGTGATTTTGTAGTTTTAGCACAATTTATTTTTCAGCGTAAACCACAAATATGCTTTTTTACTCCATGTCATTTGCATGCCCCCCAGCGACATTTCTCAATTTAGAATTAAATTTTAAAGCGCATGTAGTGTGAAAGTATTAATAGTATTTCGGGAATGAAAATCCGTCGCTCTGAGTGGATTTTATAGAGGCGAATTTGTTCTTCATTTCCGTTTGAGGCAGTAGTGTTCATTTAATAGGAAAGAGGAATAGAATGGCCTGTGCAGCAATTCGACTAATCAGAGAAGGCGAAACCCAAAGCTTCTGATGATGGCCAGAGATACGAATCTTCCGTTTGGCAGAGAGGCCGTTTCCTTTCCTTCCTGTCGTGCTTTTGCCAGTCTTCACCAGCCAGAACACACACAGGAAATGAGTTTGAACTAATTAAACGGTGCATGGAGAAAGGGATGACATCGAGAGCTCTCGGCAACGCTAAATTCCCAATTAAATCTCCTTGTAATTTCTCTCTAATGAAGGCTTTGTCCAGGTATAATTAACCTTAACGAGTTCGCCGCGTCAAATGCAGATTTAATAACGCGCTCAAAACGGAGACTTTGCCGTCTCCTTCTCGCTTTTGCCTACTTCACTCACTCTCTAGACTCTTGTTCTATATGTATAAACTCTCGTGTAAAGCTTTACGTAGATGCCATTATCTGTCATCAGCTTCACTTTATATAGTAGTGCGGACTTTGCATTGCATTGCTTTCCTTTCCTTCGCAACTCACATGGTTATCTTCAGCAAAGCTTATCATGCTTTTGCTTCTGCTCAAACACGACCCGTCGTCGTCGTCATAGATGTAAATTTGCTTTGACGGTGTCTGTATATCTCAACTCAACTAATACTAACTTTTGTTGAATATTTCACGATGCTTTGTGATTCAGAGAATGAGAGAATACAGCGCTTTAGGCCACTTAATTCTGCCTAATTGAATTGGCGTGATACACATTTTCTCATTATACCCTCTACCCTCTGGCATGCTACCGTTCACTCATTCTCACATAAATACTCTCTTAAATCTCATTTGTCCTCTTATTATATTACACAAAACGACTGTAATTCCTTTCTTCACTAAATTAGTGTCCAGCTTTTAGAGGTTCCAAACTTTTGTTGCAAGAGTATTCATGAAAAATAACCTTATTAATTAATGAGAGTGTATATCGAAAACGGATAGGCCCGTTCAACATTAATATCATACATATTATTTTATTACCAATTATATACTAGTAATTTTGATCCTGTCCGTTAGCCTTTAAGTTCAAAGGATGATATGAAAGCTATGAAAGTTTATGAAAAACTACGTCACGAATAGATATATAGTCAGTGAATAAATGTATGCTATATAGTTTTCTTGAAATTTACTTGGGAATAAGCAAAAGAAAATTGTGACATTTTGAATGGTCTCATGTTTTTTATGCACCTAACCAGATCATTGTTATTCCAAACTCGTCAATTAATGCCTCTTTGTGATATGTAGAGATTTACTTGTGCCATTGGAACTGTAGACCACATCAAGTTCTAATGGTCATTTCGGACTCGGGAGACCCCGAAGTTGCAATCCCGAGCTCACTTGTCTTTTGAGACCCATTCAGGCAGTCAAGAGAACATGACGTCTGGGCCGTAGATTCAACTCAATGTACATTACGACCCTACGTAACATTCTGTATACTATGAGGAGCACTCCAATTCGTCCGATTTAGTCAGTCGTTTCTCTTCCCTGTATACTTTCTGTGTTTTCTCTCTACACTGTTTTCTTCTCCAGAACCTTTGTCTCTATCTTTTTTTTCGAGATGAGTTGGCTTGCGTTGTTTGACGGGTGGCTTGAGACTCCTTGGCTTGCTTCCTCATCATGTGACTGTTATCCTGATTCGCACTCACGTTCCTCTCCTTCTCTGCCGAATAAATGTCTGTGATTTGAAGTTTGCGTGCTCTAAATATGAATCCCGTGGTTTTGTCCCTTTCTCCATCATATAATATGAATACATGCATAAAGAGGCTCATGACGGAGCGTGTCTAGAGTATTTATGCTCTTCCAGATCTCTATCTAAGCTCGACAAAGCCACACGAGTAGGGGAGTTTTGTTGCCTATTCAGATGTTGTTTCAAATGTTTACGTTTGTGAGATTGTTCATACGTTTACTTCATACTTGGTTGCATTTGCGTTAGCATTATAAGCCATTGAG
The DNA here is from genome assembly GCA_019776145.1 of Harlomillsia oculata. Lineage (NCBI taxonomy): Eukaryota > Metazoa > Arthropoda > Collembola > Entomobryomorpha > Oncopoduridae > Harlomillsia > Harlomillsia oculata. The sequence continues at coordinate 1,973 of JABASF010000124.1, read as the reverse complement.
ATCTTCTCATAGTTTAGAAGTTTACATTTAAAAACCTCATTTTCTTTTTGGCAATAAAAATTTGTTTTGAATGCACAGAGAATCTGTATACGCAAAGTGCTGTTTGGAATAGAATTTCCTGGTAAGAATCTGGTCTATGGACTGCACCGCACCAACCACTGAACGTATGTAATGGAAGAATCCTGAGACACTCAAAGAAAGGTTTATTATCTTTAACAAATCATAAGAGTATTTGGAAGATGTGAGGGATATTCTTTTGCACTTGATTTGGTGCTTCATTAACTGTGGAAGGTATGGTCTGGTATGGTATAACACTTTGGGAAATACACGTTAATGGAATAAGCGAAATGTTTTGTCAAAAGCTTTGATGTGGAAAAGAGAACTCGTAATAATAGGTTGACTGGAAAAAGATGTAGTGGGAAGTTTGGAGATTTGTAATGGAAGCAGGAATTTCGTTGAAGGTTTCTTGGACACATGTGGCCAGGATTGGTTGTGTAGAAGGAAAATAGGATATGAAGCAGGAGGAAGGAGGATCATAATTGAAAAGTGGAGTGTAGTGCTACTTTCCGGTCAATTTCATTAGAGAAATGTTTGCTTTCCTTGATTGAAAGTAGCGGAGCCAAAACAATAGGAAAGAGTTATATGTGCGGTGTGGAGGAGCGAGGGAACTGGAGCGAGTTTGGCTGGTTGGGGACGACTTGGTGAAGAAGGGCAGCCGTCGAGGTGGTACACATGTATACAACATTGTGAAGGAAGCCAGGGCCTGGAGACGAATGGAGAAACTGGAGTTGAGTCGTCGGTCTTCGTAGACGACGAAAGAAGGGAGCAGCAGGAGCTGTGGGAGCAATATATGGCGGAGAGTTTTCATTACGAGCATAGTGATTTAATGTGTCACCGAGAACAGCGAGTGCAACAGCTGTTTTATATACGAAAATGGCCAATTTTCTCGGCTATACTGGCGGGTGTATGACGTGATTTCTGCTCGCTAAACCCTTTGCTCGCGGACAATTCCGGGCGTAGCTATTTTTTAGATTTCGTCCTCAAATATATGGTGGAATTGACACACGATCTCAGAGCCGAATGAAGCCTCTTTCTAATTTCGCTCGACAATAACGGACAGTGGTGGTTTTATCCGCTTGCATCCTGACAGCCGAAATTGATACAAATATCTCCCAATATAAAGCGTGAGGAGGAAAACTATTCGCGAGCCTTAACCACCCTGTCAAAATATTGCACAGTGTCAGAAATATACTGCGGCCACTAAATCAACTATGTCATCTTGCAGGGCCAAAGGCTTCCGAATATAATTTATCCCAAGCATTAGCTTTTAAATGGGGACTCCTTTCCACTCTCACTCTTACTACTCGTTGCATGCACTCACTGACTGTCTGAAAGAAGAAGCCGCAGTCAAAGAAGGATGTGGAGGTTGGACTTCCGCTTCTCTGTGTCGCTTCGCCTTCTTCCACTCTCTTCTCATCTTCTTCAGTGGGCTCCATTCAGGGTTAAATGAATGCGTAAGTGGAAGAGGAAATAAAGTGGTGTATTATGTGTGTTTTCCGCCCGAGGGCCTTTCTCCAGCACCACGACTCACCAGCTCTAATGGCAAAATCGTCGAGCAAGTATTTGCACAAGGCTCTAACTCTTTTACTCTCCAAGCTCTTTGACTAAATGGACCGTTTGCTTCCTTGATTTAATGCTTCACACAATCTTCCTCAACTCACTTACATTCTCACTGTCACCCATATTCCTTCTCATTGAGTCCCAACAATGCTTTGACTCTCTTGCACTCACTCTTCTCCTTTTTCTTCTGTCTCCTTCCTCCCAACTTTCACTCTTTCACCATAGCATCCACGACCCACACTTCTTCCATCGACGCCCATATCCGTTCCGTCTTTACCTTCCCATGCACTTTCTCAGCTTGCTTTCTCATTCACGGCCTTGTCCTCTTCTTCCTTCTCTCTCTTCCATCCTCT